>JADBJO010021853.1:0-2500 GCA_016801955.1 Conus betulinus
CCCAGACATGTTGGGAATATTCGCAGTCTCTTCCTTTCATCTCAACAATATGTTGTTCTCCCCGCTCGCCTTTCAACAGTACAGACAGCCTAAGACACAGAAAACGCGGCAGGGTCAAACCAGATGCATACTGCTCATCTAAGCACTAACATCTTTCTCTGCTGATATAGTGATTCGGGGTTCAACAGTCTTGGGCACTCAGGAGGACATGGAAACCAAATATAAAAACAGCAGAAGTACATGCTGGTGAAAGGACGGAACGAAACGTTTCACAAAACAAATACACGACGGTTTGACCCCGGGTCTTATTAGTCCGATCAAAAGCAAACCTATCAAATACACTCGAACAACCCTGATGGGTACGAGACAGACAACGTCACCTCTTCGATCCTCGGTATGAAATTGTCGTGTGAGTTAGAGTGTTTGTTACGTATCGCACGGATAAGACGGGGAGTTCGCCTTGCTACTTCATCTGTTGAGTCTTCCCGAGTGTGGGCTTTGACTTTGTGCGGAGAGCATGGTAGGTTGATGGTGTGTTCGTGTGCATTCGCTACGTCAATGTCATTCTAAACATCTTCTTTTGGTAAGATGCGCTCCAGTGACTACTCGTGTTCAGTAGCAACATGTCGTCAATAAATCTTGAACACCAGATTGAGACGTGAGATATGCATGCTCCATCCCTTCTAATTACAACGTCTTGTCACAAATTACACACCTGGCTGCGGCCAACCTGTCACCATGCTCATAGCATGCCCGTACGAAGGACCCGCCAGCTATCGCCCCATGATTGCACTAGGGCATTACCCTCCATAAAGAAGGTGGAATGATCTAAACGACTCACCCTCTCCCGTTCCCTGCACGCCGGTCCCAGCCGGTCCCCACCTTGGGCACCTATGCAGAAACCCCCGCCGACACCCCCTCATCACTTCCTCGCCCCCCACCCACCCCAATTACCGTCCAACTTGCAACCCCCGGGCCAACAAACTCCCCCCCTTTTTTCCCCCCCCAACCCCCCCCAATCTTCCACACCGTGCCCTACCACTCGCCCTCCTGCCCCCCCGCCCCCCACACTCGACACCCGTCCCTCTAATACATTTATCTCATTCTGGAGATGCGAGGACGCCAGGCCCACTAACCTCTCCCCCCTAATGTTTTCCCACGCCACCCCTCGTCCACCATATCTTTTGCCCACAAGTCAATCGCCAAAAAAGCTTTTAGTACATGCAGACAGCCGACCACTCCATATCGCCCTCCCGTTAACACACGACCCATGGAAACACCCATATCCCCCAAAGATACCCTTACCTGAGTACGTTGGTGTGGCCGGCCTGTGGTGTTGATGGGTGCTTGACACGGTCGCCTAAAGGATCAGATTGAAAAGTCTCATTTTCCATGTCATTGGACTACCAAAAAACGCCCAGTGCTTGACATTAACCCCGACACCCCCCCAAACGGAAGACTTCCCATAAACCACAACCAACCACCCCCCCCCCCCCAGCACCCACCACATCCACTCTCCCAAACTTTTGACCTACTCTCACAAAGCACCCCCCCCCCCCCCCCCCCCCCCCCCCCCCGTGGCCAAACACACCGACTACCACACCAAATCCTGAGCTTTGTTGGCTGTAAGCCATGCTCCAAATGCGTGGAAAGATCGCAGTCAAGCCCCCTAGCCCATGACAGCCACCTTGTGGAGAAATGAGAAATAAAGCAACCCCCCCCACTGGTCCGCATGGGCTCCTCCCTCTCCTGTCCTGTCGTCTGCTGTCGCTGTGTCCCCCTTCGTGACACAATTCGTCACTAGAATACATCATTCCACTCACCGTACCAGACACCCATGGTTCGCTTGTTTTTTGTTCAGCGCTGACGCGCACTTTTGCACCCCAAGACCTGAGTATCCTTTCCATTTCATTTCTACTCTTGTGTGGCCCAAAAAGACATTCATGACGCCCACAGCACTCAGACCCACTTTTTCAGCATAACTTCTGTGGCTGAAAGGAAAACAAGACCACCTGAAACAGGCGTCTACGTTTGGTCATATTCCTTCCTGGGCCGGACCTCTGCAAGGCGCAGTGCAAGACTAATTATGGTCCGACCGGCGCCTGACCAGGGGTAGGGTGTTCAATTTGTTCAAATCTAGCACATTGAATATCCTTATCCGTGCGTACAATGCTGGACAGTATAGGTTGAGAGTATTTTGAGCTGTGCTCTATGTATCATGTGCTGTCTTTTAAAGGTATGCGGTATTTTTGAAGATTGATGTTCTGTTTTGTACGTTTCTCAATGGTTTTTTACCCTGCCACTCCGGGCCAGTAAACAACGTTACGGTTGCGGAAAGTTCCAGACAAATCATAGCTGAACGACTTAAGCACACGTAATAGCCGACTCTGACTCAGTATGCGAAGGAAGGAATAACCGATGTATTTCATTGTTTCGCAGAAAAACCATTTGCGTGTGTTAAAGTTCCAGCAAGTATTGCAGTTTAATTGACAAACTAAAT
>JADBJO010021853.1:12500-15000 GCA_016801955.1 Conus betulinus
TTCCCTTCTGTGTGACCCATGTCAGTCCACTGTTGACCCATATCAGTCCACTGTTGACTCATGTCAGTCCACCGTTGGCCCATGTCAGTCCACTGTTGACCCATGTCAGTCCACTGTTGACCCATGTCAGTCCACTGTTGACTCATGTCAGTCCACTGTTGATCCATGTCAGTCTACTGTTGACCCATGTCAGTCTACTGTTGACCCATGTCAGTCCACTGTTGACCCATGTCAGTCCACTGTTGACTCATGTCAGTCTACTGTTGATCCATGTCAGTCTCATGTCAGTCCACTGTTACTTGCTGTCACAGAACGACAATGAGTTGACAAAGGACGCACAGCTTTCACATGATGACGTCAACAGACTGGCGTTCTGCTCTTGTCATGTATCCAGGGTGGTCAGGCTATGGATGCATAAGCAACAACACATATTCAGACCATAGGCAGAAATTAAAAACAACCCAAAAGGTTTTTTTTTTTGCGGTTAAATTCCACAATTTATCGAGAAGTTTTAAAGTTCTCAAGAGTTTATGGACAACATGCTGAGCCCAGACTTCAAAAGGAACTGCAGACATAGAAATCATTCATGCTTACACACCTCCACTTACTTCTACTCAGAGAGAGAGAGAGAGAGAGAGAGAGAGAGAGGAGAGAGAGAGAGAGAGAGAGAGAGAGAAAAGAAGCTGGCTGGAACAACATGGGGTGCAGACAACACGACCTTCAGGAGACTGTACACTGGTAGAGTCAGACCACTGCTGGAGTATGACATAATTGCATGGGGCACTATGGCCAAATCCAATGTTGAACGTATCAGCAAGGTTCAGAATCAAGCTACCCATATCATCACAGGAGCCATGAAGTCTATGCCAATTCAGGAGCTTGAAACCATTACAGAACTCCAGCCCATAAAGACTGCAGAGACGCCAAACTCCTGACCCAGGCTGCCAAGTTCAAAAAGTTGTAAGGCTACCCCATGAAAGACAGACTATCCCAGCCAGCAAAAGGATGGCTGAAGAGAGGGAGCTTCGCACCAGAGCAGGATCATAGAACGGCATCAAGATATCCTTGACCATGACCCCAAAGAGATACCCCAGTGTCTTGCCATCCCTGCCTGGAGCGGAGGAACCCCTCCCCTCATCCAGTGCAGAATCCCTGGTGTTGGCTCCAAAAGATGCCCAAAGCGGCCCTAAAAGAAGTCTCTCACCCTTGAACACCTCCATACCCAGTTCTCCAAAGAATTCTGGACTCATGTCTGCACAACGGCTCTGCAGCAGATGCCATTTGAAATGGAGGGGCAGGAGTCTATGTCTTATATCCAGGAGGCAGAGAATAAAAGATCTGCCTCGCTACGGTCTGTACTCCACAAACTACAGAGCTGAAGCAGAAGCCCTGAAAACAAGAGCAGCCCACATCGAGATCAGCCCCTACGCCTGCCACAACGTTGTCTTCTTGACCGACGCCCTGTCCATCTTGCAGACCCATAAGTCCAACATAGATCCAGAACTCAACGATCTGTCCTCCTTTCTCGCCTCCCCCTGTACAAGTCACACAGTCACCCTGCGGTGGATTCCCTCCCACTGCAACGTGCTTGGCGATGAGACTGCTGACTCTCTAGCAAAGGAGGGTACTACGAAGGAGCAGATGGACAGATCTACCAGCTACCCTGAATCCCAGGACCATCGTTGAGGCCAAGCTGCAGAACAAGTGGAAGCAGCAGCATCCACGCCACACAACAGAGCAGACCCGTACTACCTGCTGACTCGTCGAGAGCAGGTAGTCATTTTCAGGCTCAGGACAGACCGCAACCGTCTGAAACACCACCTATATACTAAACTCCGCATCGGCAACACACAGCAGTGCCCCTGCAGAACAGGCAGCCAGACAACAGAACATCTGCTGCAGTCCTGCCTGCTCCACCAAGCGCTTCGAGAGAAAACCTGGCCCGACCTAATACCAGTGGCCTGGAAGCTCTACGGAGGACTGGAGGACCTGCGAGGTGCTGCCACCTTTGTCTAGAAGACGGGGGAATCCATCTGAAAAAATGACGAACGAGACAACAACAACTACCAAAGTGCTAGGATTTTGACATGATTGTTGTTGTTTTACGGATGGTTGAAGTGGAGAGTGACTGGTGTTGGTCGATCATGGCAGATTTAAGGCAGGTGTTCAGAAATGCGCGTATCAAGTGTGTTGGATATTTTATATGCACCCTCACAACACCAGCCCGCACGCATCTCACCATACAGTTGACAAGGGATGGCATACACAATGCCGTGGCACTGGCAGGGAATGTATATCTAATTTTGAATGAGCCTTTAAGGCCATGTAAGATGGTGTCTGGCTTGGTGAGTGGACATATTTTGCACTTGGGTTTTGAGCTGGGTAAAATACCGGGTCACAAGGGATGGTGATTTTGTTCAGCACGGAAGCACAGGTAGATCGTCTTTAGTTTGTCGAACCTGAAAGAAATCATGGATTGGTTCTCACAGACAGGCTTGTG
>JADBJO010021853.1:17500-28859 GCA_016801955.1 Conus betulinus
GCACACACACACACACACACACACACGCACGCACGGACACACGCGCGCACGCGCGCGGGCGCACACACACGCACACACGCACACGAACACACACACACACACACACACACACACACACACACACACACACACACACACACACACAATGCCATCATGATAAAGTGTTATACATCAAGATTTTTTCTGACTCGAGACTACAATATACATATTCTAACGAATCCAACACATAAAGTCCATTCATCAGTTGTTATGATAGTAGTTGCTGCAACGTCTGTATCCATTACAATTTTGGTCACACCTAACCCAGAGGGGAGGGATGCAAGTATCTCTGAAGGCCGGCGTAGTTTTACGAATTGGGGGGGGGGGGGGGGGGGGGGGGGGGGGGGGGGGGGGGGGGGGGGGGGGTGGCGGCAAAACAACGTAGAGGAGAGGGGGGGTGTCAAACCGAAATGATCTGGGGTGTGGAAGGGGAAAGAAAGTAAGGGGGGGGGGGGGGGGGGGGGGATGCGGCAGGAAGAGCAACAGGGACCCTATCTCAAACATTACTCGTCATAGACGATGTTCGTCTACTCTCACAATACCACACACACACACGCACGCACGCACGCACGCACGCACGCACGCACGCACGCACGCACGCACGCACCCCCGCACCCCTGCGTCTGCACACATTTGTACGCTTACACATGCACATGTATGCACCTGCACCACCAACACCAATCCTACCCAAACTGTTGAGCCGTTTGACTCAGGGGCTCATAACATAGTGTTGCTAGATGGAGATCACCATTTTCCTTTTGTCAGCCCCTGTTACCACTACTGAGAGCACCACATTTACCATCTCCTTCCGTACTAGTAGTCGTTGTACATAACACAACCAGTCTCACAAACAGTAAAATAATTATTGAATAGTATACTATGACTAAACCTGCTACCAGTATTACTCTCATTATCAAACGCTACTGTGACCATCCCCTACTTCCTGAGTTTACTAAACTTTAAATAACTCTGTGGCAATTCCTTGAAAGTTTATAAGCTTTACTTTTCAGTAAAAAGTACACGACATTATGAACTTACTTATCCCTGTGCACAGGTCAGCTCTGTCTTTTCTCTCAAAACATATCACTGCCTAAGACAATAAGATTGGGCAAATCAAAAATCAAAAATCAAAAACACAGCTGAGTACATGTTCTCAGCTTGACTAGGTGCACTGGCCATCATCCTAGACATGGGTTGTAAAATCTACTCAAATGTTTTACGCTGACCCCCCCCCCCCCCCCCCCCCCAATAATGACACAGAAAACCTGCCTTCAATTTTTGGTAAGTTCGGAAAATTTAACCCCTTCAATACACACACACACACACACACACACACACACACATATATATATATATATATATATATATGGTCGAACAGTTAATTTTTGCTCAGTATCCATCCCCGCAGGCTCTCTCTCTCTCTCTCTCTCTCTCTCTCTCTCTCTCTCTCTCTCTCTCTCTCTCTCTCTCTCTCTCTCTCTCTCTCTCTCTCTCTCTCTGCCCTTCCCTCCTCGCTCCCTCCCTCTCTGAATCTCAACTTCAGTATGCTTGTCGACACAAGTTGTAAAGTATGTGTGGGTGCAAAGACTGCCCCTAGCATCGTGAGTATTCAGCACATGAAAGAAATAAATCAAATGCTTGGCCAATGATGAGGTTTTCTACACATCACAGATAAATCATCTCCGTCCAACAGCTATAAACCATGCAGATATATGGCTGACAAGTCTGCACGCGAGCATGGGCATATGCCCACAAACGGATTCACACAGAGACGCACAAACTGTCATACGTTCCTCGATCTTTTTGCCCACTATCTATATAAAGTACAGCGCTGTTTTCCTAAGAACATGCTGCTTGTACGTACAGTGACATTCGTTTAATATCCGTTTTAATGCTTCTGCAATACGTTTTAATATTATGCTTCTGCAAAACTTGACCCCGTTTCGATTTTCACCATCACTTGCGCCAGGATTTGGATTGATAATAATCTACGTCAACCTTAACCATCTCAACACTATCGCAACCAAAATCAACTCAACACTCATTGCATTTTAGCATAATCTTTATCGATGAGTTTATTTCCAATTGATCTTCACAAACAACATGGTCCAACCTGATCCGTTGCTTCCTAACTGACCAGTCAGTGCAACACAACTGTAAAAGCTGACATGCTGATGGAAGGAATAACATCAGATCTGTTGGAACACGCTTTATTTTGATATTGCACACAAAACATGGGGGATGATTGTTAAAGAGATTTAACTTGATTAGGAAACTGATAAAACGAAACATCGCTATCCAGACGGAATGCAACGCAACACAGCGCCACCCAGTGCAATGGAACATGACACAACATGACACGACAAAATACAACAAAACTCAAAACAAAACAAACTTAAAAAGTAACAGCATGACATAATTCGACTTTACATTACACACTTATAAAAACTTTTCTCTCTCTCTCTCTCTCTCTCTCTCTCTGCTGAGCAAAATACATAGTAGATCAGTAATCCATCTCTCTCTCCGAATGAAAGATAATTCAGACATGCGTTAGTCTGATCAGAGTGTTAATTCATGTAGCATTTAAACGTGAGGCGTTAGTCTGATCAGAGTGTTAATTCATTGTAGCATTATAACGTGAGGCGTTAGTCTGATCAGAGTGTTAATTCATTGTAGCATTTAAACGTGAGGTAGACTACAGCTGCGTTAGACGTCAATCTAACATTTTTTTTTTTCAGCAGAGGCAGTTTCATTATCCATAGGTATGTCTATGAATTTTTGATGGCAGACAGGTAGTCAATTTTCGTTGTGAACTGAAACATTGATCAACTCGAATACAATAACTGACTCACGTGTAGTCTCCTTCAGATTTAAGGCTTCTTAGTATGCAGTGTAACGGAAGAGAGCAGTAAAATGTAAATGAGCAGTATAATAGAAGTGAGCAGTATAATAGAAGTGAGCAGTATGATGGAAGTGAGCAGTATAATGGAGAATCCAAACGACCAGAAACGGAATATTTGGGTTGAGCTGTCCCAGCGTTGGGAAGAGATCGTCCACCTATTCCGAATCATATGTTTCCTGTTGTGGTTGTGTTTGGAATCTTCGGAAACTTCATGATCATTCTGATCATGTATCGTCTTCCAGCATCCACGTACAGTGTTTTCTTCAGGTTCTGGCCTGGTCTGACCAGTTGATATTAGTACGAGGTCCTTCACACGAAGTTCTTGGAATGACATTTCATGTACCAAGGTGGACTTTCTGGGTTCCTGGCAGTGCAAGGTCTTCAAAATGATGAAGCACACGATACGACCTGTCTCATCGGGATGCTGGTGGCACTCACCATGCTGAGAGCAGCTTCTGTACTGTGGCCACTTCGCGTCAATGCTGTGTGGACAAAGGGAATGTCTCGAGCTTCTGTCGGTATAGTGATTGCCGTGATCATTCTGATCAATTGTCACTTTCTCTTCGGATTTGATCTAGTTTACGGAGTGTGTGTCACTTCCACGAGTGCATCAAGGATGTATAATTACTTTTTTATAAAGATATGGCCTTGGATAGATCTAGTTCAATTTTGTTTATTACCTACCATTTTGTTGGTAGTCAGCAACAGTTATCTTCTACGGACGCTGTTCAGATCTGCGAACACAGATACTTGTCTTTCTGTACAACAAACCACCCAGGATTCCAGACAACAGAAAGTGTCTTCGTTGACTGTGACCTTAATTTCTACCAGTATTTCTTTCTTTCTCTTGACATTGCCAACCACATTAATCATGATCATGGCACCTTACATTAAAACCAGTGGTCCGATTTTCCCAGGAAATATTAGGTTCCTTATTTATGTCAGCACAGTTATGTGGCACAGTAATAGTGCCGTCAACTTCTATGTGTATTGTTTGACTGGCACCAAGTTCAGAGAGGAATTTTGGAAAATGATATCGGAGTTCTGCAGTCTATTCTGTTGTGAGCAGAGATTAATCATGTCAATAACGATGTAATTTTGTATTTTTGAAGTGGACAGAGTAAAACGTGTGGTGATACCTGACACTGTAAGTGATTTTAAACAGACCGTTCATTGCTGCATGACGACAGTACAACGTTAATGAAACTCGAGCAGCTTTCTTAAAATGTTGCTTTGTCAGTGCTTCAAAAGTTAGAAATGGACAAATCACGTTCTTCCAATTTAGCTTACTGTAGCTTATGTATGCATAATGTGCTCATGACTACTTACTGACTGACTCATGAACGGATTGATCGATTAAATGATTGAAAGACTGACTCATGTACTGATTGATCGATTAAATGATTGAAGGACTAACTCATGAACTGATTGACCGATTAAATGATTGAAGGACTAACTCATGAACTGATTGATCGATTACATGATTGAAGGACTAACTCATGAACTGATTGATCGATTACATGATTGAAGGACTGGCTGAAAGAGCAGATGAAGGAAATGAACAAGAAAAGAAGAAAGGATGGACTGAAAGAGAGTAAAAAGAATAAAAATAAAGAAATCTTTCAATATAAGATCACCATCACTTCCTCCTCCTCCTCCTCCACTTCCTCCTACTCCCCCTGTTCCTCTCCCTGCTGCTGCTGCTACTACTGCTACTACGACTAGTACTGCTGCTGCTGGTACTACTGCTACTGCTACTACTACTACTACTACTACTTCTTTTGAAATAGACAGCAAGACATTCAGCTTGATACAATGTAGTCCTCTGTCTCACGCGGGGAGTTCATTTTCCGATCAGCATTGTTCCTGTTCATACAAGGTAGCCAGACATGGCGAAGACAAACATCATAGAGATATGACAGATGTTAGCAGATAAGAATCTTCTTTCCCTATTCCCAAACACAAAGGCCTCTGATAATCGGCTTTACAATAACAAGAGTAGTAGTGTGTAGTAGTAGTAGTAGTAGTAGTAGTAGTAGTAGTAGTAGTAGTAGTAGTAGTAGTAGTAGTAGTAGTAGTAGTAGTAGTAGTAGTAGTAGTAGTAGTAGTAGTAGTAGTAGTAGTAGTAGTAGTAGTAAATGATAATTACAACACAATAATAATGTTGATGATGTTAGTAATAATAATAATAATGGTAGTAAAGATAGTAATAACATTGATAATAACAATAATAGTAATGATGATGATAATATGAATGTAAATAATCATACTAATGATGGAGATGATGATGAGAATTGACTGGATGACAATGTGAAATGACTGAATGAAGTGCCGGCAAGCAGCACTTCAGTTGGCACTACCAAGGTAGGCAGCCTCTTGCATATACGTGAGTGTGAATTGTCAACATCCAGAACCTTTGGCAAGGCGCGTTATAACTGCTCTATCATTACTATATTATTATCATTATTAACATTATCATGATTATTATATTGGTAATAATAACAAAAACAATAGTAATAAGAATACTTTTAATGATAGTAATAATGATAATAATAATGACTGAAACAGCTGATTTGGTAGAGTCGGGACTCGTAAATCTTGCAGGTTTGAATCTCCGCTGGGCCGATTTGGTACGGGGGATTTTTCCTTCGAAGTGGAGGTTGGATCTGAATCCCTTTCTCAAAATAGTTCTTTGAATGAGATTATAAACTGAGGTTCAGCACACGCATGAAATCTCGTCACCAACCTTGGGCAGACACAGGCCAGTCTGGCCAGACTCACAGAGGCATGAACGACATTACACATAACAAGCAACGTGCGTGAAAACCGAAAAAAAAAAAAAAAAATGGAGTAAGAAAACTGATTGAGTGAGTCTGATTGAATGACACTGGTAACAACGGGAATGAGATGCTGACAGGCAACTTTTCAGTTGGCTCCACCCAGGTAGACAGCCAGTGTGAATGTTGATTGTAAAAAACGCTTAGTGCATGTCTCCAGCCGAGAACAGACGCATGTAAGTATTATTTGTAATGATGATGATGATGATCATGATGGTGATATAATAATGACAATGATAGTAATAATGATAACGGTACTAAAGATAACAGTAGTTATAATAATAATTATAATAATAATGATACAACAACAACAACAGCAGCAATTACCTTTAAAATGATATTAAAAACAAGAGTGCTAATAATAAATAACAATAATAGTAATTATAATAAAAGATTAATAATAATAATAATGATAATATAATGATAATAATAATAAATAATGAGAGTCAAAATAATCATAGCAAGAACAACAGCATTAACAAAAAGAACAATTACAACAACAACAACAACAACAAAATAATCGTAACAACAACAACAGTACTACTACTACTACTACTGGTAATAATAATAATAACAACAACAACAAGAGAAAAAGAGCAAGACCAACAATAACGATAATGATGATGATGATGATGATGATGATGATGATGATGATGATGATGATGATGATGATGATGATAATAAATATAATAAAATATTAATAATACTACTAATGATATAATAATAATCATGGTAATAATAATAACAACAATGTAATAATGTAATAAAACTAGTAATGATATTGATAATAGTAGTAGTTAGAATACTGGCACTGCTACTACTACTACTGTTAGTAGTAATGATAATAATGATGATAATGATGACAATGATAATAATAATGAGAATGCTTTTGATGAATGATGATGCTAATGTGATGATAATGACGATGATGACGATGACCCACAAAGCACAGATTTAGCTGGATATTTTTCTCTGCACTTTCATACCCAATTACTACATTTATTTGTTCACAAATGACTTAGTACAGACACTTTTAATACAGATTACAATCGGCAGCGTGTGTTACGCATCATTTTGAAAACTCCATCACATTTTTTTCAAATCTCAAGCTTTTAACTGACGAAACTGCAATGTCTTGCTATGTGCGCAAAAAAAAAACAAACAAAAAAAAAAAAAAAAAGATCAAATTGATGAGGCCGAAGATGTTACTGAAAGACCCACAGGACGAATTGAAAGCACTAAAACGATCAGTAGAAGCAGAGCGCCAAATGAAGAATGATCTATATGAGAGGTGCAATTATCAGCGTTTCTGCATCTTTGTTTTTTATCATATATCCTGTCAAGAATATGAAAGAGGCTATGGGGTACTGCGAAGCCAAGACACTACAATCGTTTACAGATACATAGGTCATCGACACACTGTAGCAAGTGATAGTGGCCTAGTGCTCTGTGTTGGTATCAAAGAGTCCTAAACCACAGCAGGTGTCAGCAAAGGTTCTGTTTTGAACAAGTATGGACTTAGATCAATGAAAAACGAAAACTTCTGAAGGGTACTGAAATGGTCATCGTTGAAGACTTGACTCCACTATACGTGACTCGCCTCAGGATACAGGAGAAAATCAGTGGAAAAAGAAGGTACACTCTATGCACATCTGCTCTAGGGACAGATAGTGAGGGTGACCAAAGGAAATTTTAAAGCATCATAAAAGGCATGATCAAAATGGCTACCTCTCAAGTACTACCTACTAACATGTCAGAACTTCAGGTTTGTTCTTGTTGTTGATGTTCTTCTTCTTCTTCTTCTTCTTCCTCTTGTTCTTGTTCTTCTTTCTTACATCATCATCATTCTCATCATCATCTTCATCATCATTTATATCATCATAATCATAACAATAATGATAATAGCAACAATAGAAATGATAATGACAATAAAAAATGATAATGATAATAATGTTTATTTTTCTTCTTATTGATATAATCATTACTATTACTATAATTGTTATTTACATCGTTATCATCATCATCGTTATCATCATCATCATTATTATTATTGTTTTTATCATTATCATTAGTATTATTATCAACATCATCATTATTATTATTTTTATTAAAATCATTTTGATCATCATTATTATCATTATTATTATCATCATCATCGTCATCATTATTATCATTATCATTATAATTATTATCGTAATCGTTATAGTTATTATCATTTCTTATCATTATCTTCATTATCATCACTCATCACCATTATCTTTATCACCATCATCTATATCATCACCATCGTTATCATCATGATGATCATCATCATCATTATTCTGTTATTAATATCATTATTGTTGTTGTTGCTGTCATCGTTGTTATTGTTATTATCATTTTAAAATTATGTCTTATTATTATTGTTATGATAATTAATATTTTCATTAGCACCCCTCCTCAACTAGGGACCATGTAGTGTCATCATGATCATCATGATCATCATCATCATCGTCATCATCAACACCATTATCTTTATCATCATCATCATGTTCATGAGCATTATTGTTATTATTATCATTGTTATTATCATTATTATCATTGCTATATTATTATTATCATTATTATGATTATTATTGCTATTATCATTACTATTATTATTGGTAGCAGTATTATTATCATCATCATCATCATCATCATCATCATCATCATCATCATCATCATCATCATTATCATCACCATACTTTTATATCGCCTTTCGTCGGTTAGAGACCCACGCACGGAGCACTTTACAAGCCACGCATAAGTTTACATGCCAGGCTGCCTACCTGAGTGGAATCGAGTGAAGAACTGCCTGCTGGCGCAACATACGGTCATTTCTGAGTCTTTCAGTCTGTCAGTCAACAAGCTTTTATTCCTTTTTTTTCAGTCTATCAGTTCATGCTATGTGATATCTGTCATCAATACTTACGGTCAAACTGGCCTTTTTTTTGGAAAGTTAGTGATATGGATTTACGTGGATGTAAAATGCGATGCATCACATATGGAACTTCAGTTTATAGTCTCATTCGAGGCACTGCTGGTAATTGGAGTAAAATCGCCCTGTACCAAAGCGGCCCAGCAGACATTTGAACCCAAAATCCAGGATCACTAAGATCACGAGTCTGGTGCTGTACTAACTGAGGTGTTCGGGATCTTCTGGGAACACAGGTCGTCCTGACAGACAGATAACGATGGCCAGTGATTCTACAGTCGTGACCAGCACACCAAAGCGTTTGGGTAATGATCGAAAGACGCCAACGTTCTTCATCCACACAAGGGACACAGGAGAGGAGATAAGAGGTTTGGACAGTTGATAATGTTGGAGTGGCTATGGTACGGTAGAGAGTATTTATTCAACAACAAATGAAGGGGTACGGCTGGATATCTTGGCTAGTAATTCCGGACAGTTGGATCAGGGGATTCTTTACGTTGACAGCTAGCAGTGAACATTTGGCACCACGTAGATGGAGTGTGGTGTATACGGTACACAAGATCGGATGCACCAAGGTGATGGAGATTAATTCAGGCAGTTTTGAGTGGGGATATGTAGATTTTCAAAGATGTTCTACACATATGAAGTTTGGCTGGTTATGGCATGGAGATATAGCTGCTATTGGGGTTTGATATTAATTGTTCACCCCATTAACGGCAAGTATATGACTGAGGCGATGGTATGTGTGACGGTGGTATGTTGTGGTTGTATGCCTTTGAATATTGGGCAAGGGAGCTGACCCGATGAATAACTCTGAATTTGTATTCTCAGGCAGAGTTTTCCTGATCGAGAAAAAAAGATATGATGATGGAAAAGGGTCGGTGACTGCAGGGTCTGGCCCACTAAGGGAAAGAATTCCATGGGACAGTTCTTTAGTTCTTTTGCAATCATGGAGTTGCAAGGGGTGATTTTACTCCTTACCGCGATGAGGTTGAGAGGGGAGGGTGCAAACTGAAGTCATGGTGCCATCAGTCTTGTGCAGCATATTCTAGTGGGGGAGAGTACGGCAGTCTTGGTAGCAATGTAGGGTGACACATGACACCTTGTCAAGGGGCAAAGTCACATAAGGGGTGCTCTGGTTTCAGACAGCAGCCCCCTCCCTCCCCCTTTTTTTTCCCCTCGGTGATGTCTTAATGTGAAGACACCGAGCTGGAGTGCCCACGGCGGTGTGAGAGACCTGCCACCACAGGCGGACCCCACAGCCTGCAGTGCCTGCAACTAAGCCTTCCCTAGCCGCTAGTCGCCTGCGCCTCCCATCAGTTGCTGATCCAGTCCTATACTCGGGTGCCCCCCTGCAGGCCTTCGTCGCAACCACACCTGTCGACCTGTCCGCATACAGGGAGGGGCCCCAAGAGCATCTCTGGCAGCTGAGGTCCCGTCGACCCCTGACTGCGCCTGGGTAAGGCAGCAGGGATCCAGCCACTCACCCAGGTGCTCGTGAATCGTCCGGTGCCTGGTTAGGTATCGGATGTTCGACAGCTCTCCTGTTGGTACTAAGGTGGGGGTAGCGAGGAGCACCAGCCACCCACCCTGGTGCCTGTGTGCGAGATGCGAGGAGGAGAGAGCGACGAGTGGAGCCATGGCGCAGTCAGTGTCAAGTACTGGCACAAGTGTGGCGCCCTGTGTGATGCCAGTCACAGGCTGATAGTGGTCCAGTGATGGGCAGTGGGTAACACAACCGGATATTTCATCGTCGTCCTCATCTTCGTCGTCTTCCTCATCTTCGTCGTCGGCCTTCCTGCTGAGGTTGCCCTCAGCCCCACCCTGGAGGGCTTCAAATCCCTTATCTGATCCACACCCCTCCCCCCTGTCCCCCCCCTCCCGCCGACCCAGCAAAAACTAACTCAGGCAACTTCAACTTCGTGCAACCCCCCCTTTAGTCTACAGAATCTTCAGAATGATGAAGGCGGTAGTCAAGGGAAAGAGGAAGAAGTCCATCTTTACCATCGTCTTCAAGTTTGTCATAGAGGCCTCATCGAGAAAAAAAAAAAGAAAGAAAGAAGAGAAAATGGGTACAAGCCTGTTTTGTGATTTCTTTTATTGGCGTATTTTAATGATGTCACCGTGCTGATGTAATTGTGAGATGTTCGGCTCTAAATAAATCTGGTGTTCGTGAGGTGACATATAGTCAGTCTAGCCAGTTAGGGGAGAATACAGGAGGAAAGGATCAAAGCTCTCCTTGTTTTCTCCCTCTTTTAAGAATCCCTCCACATTATATGTCATCCACTTGAGTCCCAGTAGTTGAGGGATTCGAACTCACTGATAAGGAGCTGGGCCTGGTCCCTCTAGCCCATTCTTGCACAGATGGTAGCACTGTCCTGGCGTTGCAGTGTCGTTCACTGTTGTGTCAACACTCTAGGTCCCCAACCCTTGCACTCAGTGGCTGGTCTCGCCTCCCAGATGCCACGCCATACCTGAGTGTTTCCATTACCGGCAGGTAACTTACTTCCTTATGCCCGTCGCTCCTCCCGAAGCACAGGCCGCCGACAACAGTCCACCAGAGTCCTCGTCCTGGGCTGCCCTCTCTAGTTGTTTCCAGGTGTGTCCCATCTTCTTGCTGTCTGCTTC
>JADBJO010021854.1:0-20000 GCA_016801955.1 Conus betulinus
GAGAAGGAGAGAGAGGCGAGAGAAAAAAGAAGAAGGAGAGAAGAGGATTTAGTAATCAATAAATAATAATCTAGTACGATAACAACAACAATGATATGAGATGCGATGAATAATATAACGAGAACACACAACGGTGCAGAAATGGCCTCTTCAGTCCCCCTGTAGGGAGGCGAACGCCCACGAGGGTCGGTGAGAGCAACAGATGGCACGTGTGCACCGTGTGTGACGACGACTCTGGGCACACGATCGGACGCAGTGGTCATCTGCGCACATGATGGGCTTAACAACATCGCGCCCGATAGTTGGTGAGTGAACAGTGCAACATCACTTCTGTCTGTCTGTCGGTCTGTCTGTATGCGTTCGCTGTCTATCTCCTCCTCTATCTCTGCTATCTACTCTCATTCTCGCCTCTGTGTTTCTCTCCCTCTACTCTTCTCTGTGTCTCTCTCTCTCTCTATCTCTCTCTCTCTCTCTCTCTCTCCAGAGTTGGACTCTCACCTCACGCTGCTCTGCGGACCCAGCAATGAGGCCTTCAGTAGAAAGTGAGGAGCGATGATGTCCTGCCAAGTTGAATCCCCCGAAAAGGGCACCCACAGAACAACTTAAAGGGACCTCGGGAGCAGTTGCAGTGTTCCCTCCTGGTGGGGCTGCCAAGGACTCAAGAGACCTGAGAGTGGCTGTTGCCCCCCTTTATATGGACTGCGGTGCCGGGGGCGGTGGTTGGGGAAAAGCCGCAGGGTGTGTTTGTGGAAGGGGATAGGAAAATGAGCGCCCTGGCGTAATGTTACTGAAGTAGCACCGAAGACGTAAATATCACACCACACACACACCACACCACACACACACACACACACACACACACACCCACACACACAAACACACAAACACACAAACACACACACACACACACACAAACACACACACACACACACACACACCACAACATACACACACACACGCACAGGGCAAGCGGGAGGAAAGAGGACCTTGAAATCAGCATCGTTTCCATATTCTCAATGGAAACTGGGAGCGCTACGTTTTTTAAAGTTTTAAATTCAATGTACACGCCACAATACAACAGCTATATTTCACACACACACTTTTCGAGAAATAATGTTGAGATGGTCATCCGAAAAGAGAGAGAGAGAGAGAGGAGAGAGAGAGAGAGAGACGCAACGAGAGAGGGGAGAGAGAGCTGATTTGATTGATTGATGGATTGATTCATTGATCTTCATTCATTCATTCATTCATTCATCTTCAATACGCAAGGATGAAGATTTTTTAGACCAAATCCAAGTCTTACAATCTGTCCTTGCAAAAGAAGGTAAA
The DNA here is from genome assembly GCA_016801955.1 of Conus betulinus. Taxonomy (NCBI): domain Eukaryota; kingdom Metazoa; phylum Mollusca; class Gastropoda; order Neogastropoda; family Conidae; genus Conus; species Conus betulinus. The sequence goes on from JADBJO010021854.1 coordinate 1,330, forward strand.
TGATTTTTTTAAATCAAATAATCAATTATTGAGATATAAAATGTTTATGTACATGTTTCTTTGAAAACTTTTCAAACGTAATACGTTTTTGTAGACTCTATGAAGTGGAGTTCCAGACATAATGGTCTAGAGTTAAGCGAGGCTTGTTTTGTTGACCGAAGTAACGGGGTAGGGGAAGAGGAGAGACGGAATTTCTTCCATCCAGAAGGAGAGAGAGAGAGAGAGTGAGAGAGAGAGAGACGGGAGAGAGAGAGAGAGAGAGCTAATCGCTCGAGTTACAGTCATGTCGACACAAAAATGCTGACAAAAAAAAAATTCGGAAAACAAAAAAAAATACTGAATAATAACACTCCTTGTCAAATATAACCGGGAACCACACTTTCAGAAAACCAAAAAAAGTTCTGATGAAAAAAAAAAATAATTCTAACATGTTCTCTTATTAAGATGTGCCGAGGCCCCTAACACTAAAATAAATCGCTCATAGCATTACACTTGATACTAAAAATAGCGCTGACACGGACAGGACCAACGTGTTTGCACGTGCTGGCGGACACTTCACGGGCGGCTCGGCGTTCGTTCCTCGCACCATCTGGTTGGATGACGTGGGCTGCGGGCACTTGGCAACGAGACCACCATCGCTCAGTGCGCTCACGCCGGTTTGGGTCACACTAACTGTGGGCACAACGAAGACGCCCGGTGGTGTGTGGGGGTGAGTCGTTGATGTTGCTGATGACAATGATTATCATTATTATGAATACTTGTGTAGCGCCTCTCCTCGGTTAGAGACCAAGCGCTAAGCGCTTTACAATCCACACGCGTTTACCCACAACGGGCCGACTGCCCGGGGTTGTGCTGATTTGAAGAGCTGCCAGCTGGCGTTTCATTCTCGGTCGTTTCCCGTGTCGTCCAAAGTCGGTATCGTTCACTCCATTTCCTTACTTTCTTCTTTTTTCTTCTTTTCCATTTTCTTAACGCAGGGTGCACGCAATGTGTAACGTGTCATCCATACCAGCGGTCAAACTGGCCTTGGCTTCCGAAGGTTGGTGATGGGATTTTACGTGTGTGCAAGATGTTATGCGTGCATTCACACACCTCGGTTTATAGTCTCATTCGAAGGAGTGGTGGTGGTGGTGTAGTCGACTTCCGTTGCTTAGAACATCAAATGAATTCCGACAGCGCTTTGTATAATCTAGTCTCTGATCTTATGTTTTGTTGAAAGCAGCTTTATGTTCGACGGGAACAAGATAAACGGGGTCTCTTTGGACTAAAGGTGGAAAACAAAAATCGGCCACAAACGCGGAAGTTCTTGCACAAATCACAAATTTCCATACGAAGTTGAACATATCGCAGTGTTTAAAATCAAACCGTGCAGATTTTTTTTTTTTAAACAAGATGACCATCTGATAAACCATTATTTAAAACTTTCAAACTGACATTTTTTTTTTCTTGAAAAACATCTTGCTCTGTTTTTAAAGATATATATACGATGTAGCGGGTCAATGAACGCATAAGTTATGCCTTAGTCGGAGAGGCCTGATGATCTTCATTTCGTCAAATGTACTGACAGGACAAAATATCTCTGAAACACTTTCTAATGACTGACATCCAATCCAACCTCCAACCTCTATCTCGTCTCTGTCTGTCTGTCTGCCTGTCTGTCTGTCTGTCTCTCTGTCTGTCTGTCTGTCTCTCTCTCCTCCTCTCTCTCTCGCCACTCTCACTCTCTCTCTCCTCTCTCTCTCTCGTCTCTCTGTCTCTCTCTCTCTCTCCCCTTCCTCTCTCTCTCTCTCTCCCTCTCCTCTCTCTCCTCCTCTCTCTCTCTCGGGGGTGTTGACGGTAATCAGATGCAGCGGACGCATGTTAACTGGCTCTGCTTAAAAGTGCTAATTACACTGGATTTGGGCTTGTCTGTGTTTTCGGACTGTGTTTGCGACTGCCTTGGTGGTATACCATGCCTTCATCACAGTTGGATTTCCGTGTGCGGTGTGGCTGTTTTTATACCAGTATTTCTCTCCTTCATGTTGATGAGAGCTAGAAAAAAGTGCCGCCATGTACGTGAAGACATTGAAACTTAGGACGACGATAGACGGTGTTACGGCAGGCTGCCTCCTCACGCTTCTGTTTTGGGGCACTGCAATGTGGAGATGTGGAACTAACCCCAGTCCACCACGCAAAGAACAGCAGTCGTCAAACCTCGTCGACCCATGATAGCCGCAGAGTCAGCACTGAAAGACAGCAAGTTCGTCATCACGTGAGACATCGTCCTCTCTAACGTCCGATGTCCCCTCCAACCTCGATTTGATGGTAATGCTTCAGACGATGAACACTAAATTTGATGATATGAAAGATGACATCAAAGGTATCTGTGATGGTTTGGATGGATTACAGGAGGAGGTTCACACGTTGAGACAAGAAGTGAATGACCTACCTGTGAAAATGATGATCTAAAGAAGAGGATCCAGGAGGCTGAAAGGAAGACAGACGAGCTGGAAGGGCGTTCCAAGCGGAACAATTTGATCTTTCACGGTCTTCACCGCAGGCAGAACGAGACGCAGGAGGAGTGTGAGGCTTCGGTCCGAGGGCTGATGACGGACCAGCTAGAACTGGCTGTTGATGTCCACTTTAACAGGGTTGCACCGCCTGAGCAGCAAGCCGAACGCACCTGTCATCGCATGCTGCACATTTTCGAAGGATAAGGAGAAGATTCTTAAGGCCAGGAGTAAACTAAAGGGGACTAATGTGTTTGTGGGGGAAGACTTCTCCCTGTGTGCAAGGGAGATCAGAAAAAGACTGTCTCTCCTCATTTTGAAGAAGGCCAGGGAGGAAGTGAAACGTGCCATCTTGGTGTACGACCATCTCCTGATCGATGGTAGGAAGTACTACCTTGGTGAGGGAAAAACTCTTAGGACCAGCGAATAGGGGGGTGGCCAGCCCAGTTCAACACCAGTTACACCGGTAACATTTTTGAGGCACGCACGTGATAGTCGTGCGGGGCGACGGGTGGTTCGAAGCAGGAGAGGGTATGTGTGCAGTGAGAAGTGAACTTGTTGACATTGAAAATACAGAGTGTGTAGGGGATCAGGGACGGGGGACACATGTAAATAATCAGGAAGGGATTATTTTGAATGATCGTGGTAATGACAAGTTTAATGTTCTCATTAATGAAAATTCTGGCTGTAGTAGTATTCTGCTGTATCCGGAAGTGAACGAAAATGATTTTTGTACATAACATACAGAATGCATGTGAAGGTATCTGTCACACTTCTTCACATTTGTGGACTGAATGGCTGTGACAGTTGTGGTGGGGGGTCATCTCAAAGGAGGCATGTCATGAAACCGAATGGCTGTGACACTGTCAGTGACAGTTTTGGTGGGGGGGTCATTTCAAAAGAAATCAATGATGACAAAGTCGGGGTTCGTTATTGCGATGTAACCTCTTGTACTCAAACGGACATGAATGGGTATACAAATATAAGCAGTAGTATGTATGAAAGCATGTGTGATTATGGTGAATCCAAGGAATTCAAGACATGTTCATTTCTGCATTGGAATGTTAATGGACTTTTACCCAAGCTAAGCAGCAAGGAATTTATGTCTTTTTTTGGTTAAAGTTTGACTTCATATGTCTTGTTGAGATGTTTGTAGAATGGCCCCGACACCTCACTTTCCTGGGTTACACTGGTTTTTTTTTTTTTTTAAATAAACCAGCTATTAAGTTTACAAAGCAAGGAAGAAGATCGGGTGGAATTGTCTGCCTAATTAAAAATGAGTTTATATCTTATATCCAGAAAATTAAGACAGACCATCCCAACGTTCTTCTGTTTCTGATTGATGAGAGTGTGTTTGACCTTGAAGAGAACATTATGTATGTATGTACGTATATATCCCACCTGAAAGATCACCTTTATTATAATTATTTTGATGTTGACAATGGTGTTGATGAACTTGAACAATGTCTTTTTGATTGCATGTTGGAGTTAGATTATGTGTTTTGGATTCTATGAGGCGATCTTAACAGTAGAACTTCTAACATTTTTCCTGATATTTATAAACTTCAATGATGTAAGTTGTAACTTTCTTCATGATCATTTTGATCTGGCTGGCATCATAAGGAATTCGGCTGACAATGTACTTAATAAAAATATGGGGAAAAAGTGATTGAATATGTGCACAGCTTTTAGTCTGTGTATTCTAAACGGGGTGTGCAATGGGGATATAGATGGAAAATAAACTTACATATCAGAGTCGGGAAAAAGTGTCAATGACTACTTTCTGCTGTCTAAGAGACTGTTTTGCTATTGTTGTCTCGTCGTGTAAATTGTTAGTGTCGGAGAGAATAGAGTCTGATCATTTGCCAGTTGAACTGTATTTAAAATTTAAATTGAAAAGAATGTTACAAGGGGGCGTACTATTACCGATGATCAGTTTATTGAAAAGTTTGTGTGGGATAATGATTTAGGAACTATATATTGTCAGAAATGTTCTCTGACGAAATATTATCTGAACTCGATGGGGCCATTAGCTTGATTGATTCTGATTACAATGGTGCTCTGAGTGTCTTTAATGAGTGCATCAAGAAACAAGGCCAATGTATGAAAAAGAAAATCAGCTTGACAAAATACCAGAAAAGTGGTGATTGGTTTGATGGAGAATGTCGGTCAAGCAAGAAGAAAGCAAAACAACTGCTTAACATTTTTAGAAAATCAAAAGAGAACACTGACAGTGACGAATATTACATAGCAAGACGAGAGCATAAACATCTAATAGATAGAAAAGAAAAAACAGTATAATGATTTAATACTGGAAAGGCTTGTTTCTTCAGTAAATAATCAAAAAGAATTTTGGGAGAATGTACATAAAATGTCCAGTAAAAGAAACAAGTAATTAATAATTTAACAGTTGATGATTGGTTTTACCATTTTAAAGGTTTACTTGAAGTGGAAGTAACTAGGGAGTGTAATAACGAAGCTAATGATGACTTTGAAACAAATTATAATGTTGAAGAAGATTTTAGTACGATGAACCGTCCGATATCAAAAGAAGAAGTGTTACTTGCTGTTAGAAAGCTAAAGAACGGTAAATCTGCAGGCCCAGATGAAATTATAGGAGAAATGTTGAAACATGGTGGGGATCGAGTTATTGATTTTTTTTCGTAAAAATTGTTTAATGTGTGTGTTTGATAAAGGTGTTTTCCCAGATAATTGGACAACTCTATTGTACTTCCTTGTATTGTATTGTATGTAAACTCTACTGTACAAACTGTCCGTTTATCTTTAAAAAGCATTCAAGTTGCGTTCTGTTCTGGTTTCTTGATTAGATACTAAATATGTTGTTAATTATGCATTTTTGTATAGAAGTTATGTACCACTTCATGAGGGGCAATGGCCTATACATGAATAAACTTTCCGTTTCTCTCTCTCTCTCTCTCTCTCTCTCTCTCTCTCTCTCTCTCTCATCTCATAATTCCGTAAGACTCATTGCGGCACAGCATTTAGGAATATTGACAAGGTATCTCCAGCTCAGCTCTGTAAGTTGTGTGCCAAAGCCTGGGTCACCATTCTTGGTATCCCACAAAGGACACACAGTCAGAACCGCAGAGGAAAGCAGTAAACCTTGACGACATTGAGCAAAGCACACCCCAAAGAGTTCTGGACACATGGGTGTACAGATGGTTCAGCAGAAGAGGCTACCAGAAACGGAGGTGGAGGAATTGTCCTGAAGTTGATGGATGGAACTCCTGTCCGACAAGCCATCCCGACTGGCAAGTTCTCCACAAACTTCAAGGCTGAGGCAGATGCGCCCACAGTCGTCAGCCAGAACGCTGTATGAGAATAGAGGGGCCATACGTACTGTCATCTCCGATACTTTGTCAGAACGACAGGCTGTTAGAAATCCTCGAAACAAGTGACTCAACTCCCTTGTCTGTGCCCTGGCCATTGTGCAGCAGTCCACTGAGAAACACCGTCATCTAGTTGATACCCTCACGCTGCAGCGTATGTGGCAATGAGGAAGCTGATCAACTGCCAAAGAAAGGAGGACAGCAGCCCCAACTAGAACAGGAAGTCTCCTCAGAAGAAACCAAAAGCATTATCAAGGAGAATCAAAAAAAAGATGGCTTGAGCAGCACCCAGTCTTCAACAAGGAGGGTGCATACTACCTGCTGCCCAGACCAGACCAAATGAGCATTGTGAGACTGAGGACAGGGCACTGCAGACTCAAATACCACATGCCCACAAAATTCTACACTGGCGAATCTTCAGGGTGCCCATGTAATACAGCTCCAAAGACTGTGGAACGCTTTTTGCAGGACTGTCCCACGCAAAAAAAAAAAAAGCTCACACACACACACACACACACACACACACACACACACACACACACACACACACACACACACACAGAGAGAGAGAGAGAGAGAGCTGTGACGAAAAATCAAACAATTAACAGATCGAACCACTCTACCTCAGGGTTCGTGAGCGCCTCGCCGCTCCGTCTGGTGGGAGGGCTGACCCGACAGGAGGGTCGGGTGGAGGTCTTCCACAACGGGACCTGGGGCACGGTGTGTGACGATGAGGTCTCCGGCAACGAGGCCGCCGTCATCTGCAGGACGCTGGGCTTTAACACGTGAGTGAAGAAAGTGTGTGGTTTGTTGGTGGTGTCAGTGTTGGTCGATGTTAGTGGTGTTGCTGATAGTGTTGTTGTCGTTGATGATGGTGATGGTGATGATGGATGGTGGTGATGATGATAATGATGAAGATGCTGATAATGCTGGTGATGATGATGATTATGGTGATATTGGTGATGATGGTGATGGTGATGTTGTTGTTGTTGTGTGTTTTGCATACAGGGCAGAAGATGACTTTATGTGCATACCACAGGTCATATCTTTGGCTGTTAACTAGGCCGGTATACCGTTTCGTCTTGCTACATCCGGTGTGTCCTGTGTTGCCACTGATTTGCATGTTACACGGTTACAGTGATGGACATGAAACATGAATACTTCATTGGTCCAGATATGGACTGGAGGGATTGTCGGATCTGTCTACTCTGCTCTCTCTCTCTCTCTCTCTCTCTCTCTCTCTCTCTCTCTCTCTCTCTCTCTCTCTCTCTCTCGCTCGCTCGCTCGCTCGCTTTCTATCTGTCTGTCTGTCCGTCCGTCCGTCTGTCTGTCTCTATCATTCTCTCTGTCTGTCTGTCCGTCTCTCTCTCTCTCACTCTGTCCGTCTCTCTATCTCTCTCTTGCACGTTCACTCTGTCTGTCTGTCTGTCTGTCTGTCTCTGTCTGTCTCTCTCTCTCTCTCTCGCTCTCTCTCTCTCTCTTTCTCTCTCTCTCTCTCTCTCTCTCTCTCTTTCTCACTCTGTCATTCTCTCTGTCTTTCTGTCTCTCCTACTTTCTCTCTCTATCTCTCTCTACCTCTCTCTCAATCTCTCTCTCTCTCTCTCACTCACTCACTCACTCACTCACTCACATCACTCTCTCTCTCTCTCTCTCTGTCTGTCTGTCTGTCTGTCTCTGTCTTTTTCTCACTGTCTATCTCTCTCTCTCTTTCCCTCCCCCCTCTCTCCCTCTCTCTCTCTCTCTCTCTCTCTCTCTTTCATCCCCCCTCCCAGTTTAGTAGCTCTGCACGCTGGTGTTTGCACAGACAAGGGGCGCGGGGCCTACTCGTTGGCTCACTACGGGGCAGGCACTGGCCCCATCTGGCTGGACGACCTGAGCTGTGCGGGCACCGAGCGCTTCCTGGACATGTGCTCCTTCAGACCCTGGGGTCAAACCAACTGCCGGCACACTGAGGACCTGGGTGTGGCGTGTGGAGGTGTGGGTGTGGTGTGTGTGTGTGTGTGTGTGTGTGTGTGTGTGTGTGTGTGTGTGTGTGTGTGTGTGTGTATGTGTGTGTGCGTGTGAGTGTGTGAATGGAGCTATTGTTGTTTTAAATGCCCTAGCTGATGACCCCCTCCTCTGTCCGTCTCCCTGACCCCAGCTACAGACAAGAAGGTGTAGGGACACCATGTCAACATACTGTGTGACAACATTGTGTGCTGTTGCCTACCTGAGAACTCTGGGTGCCAGGTGTGAGCGGGGCGGGCCATGGTCCGTCTGGCAGGAGGGGGCAGCCCCAGTCAAGGTCGGGTGGAGCTGAAGGTGAACGGCACGTGGGGCACGGTGTGTGACGACCTCTGGGACTTCAGGGACGCCGGGGTCGTCTGCGCCATGCTGGGATATCCCCGGTACGTTTGGCGAGGGGGTGGGGGGGGGGAGATAGAGGAAGAGGTGGGGGGAGACTGTTGGGGAAGAGAGAGAGGGGGAGAGGGAGGTAGAGGAATGGGCGGGGGGGGGGGGAGACTGTTGGGGAAGAAGGGGGGGGGGGAGAGATGGGGGATGGAGAGAGGGACGCCAGCTCCATCTATACCATGCTAGAATCCCCCCCCCCCCCGGTCAGTTTGAGGGGAAAGAGAAGGGAAGAAGGCAGAGGAAGGGGCGCGGGAGACTGTAGGAAAAGAGAGAAGGGGGGGGGGGGGGAGGGGGGAGAGGGTCGGGGGATGGAGGGAGGGGCGCCGGCGGCTCATCTGTACCATAGTAGGATTTCCCCGGTGAGCTTGGGGGGGGGGAGGGAGGGGGCGAAGTAGAGGAAGTGGCGGGGGGGGGGGTGGAGGAGACTGTTGGGGAAGAGAGGGAGGGGAGGTTCTAGGGACGGAGGGAGGGGTACCACGCTGGAATGGTCTGGGAATGGGGTGAGATTGAGGTGAGGGGGGGGGGCTGTGGGTAAAGGGGGGGGGGGAACTGATGGGGGGAAGAGACGTGAGGAGAAGGTTTGGGAGGGAAGATGGGCGGCAGTGTCATTTGTGCCTGCCGTGCTGGACATTTTTCGGATCGGTTTGAGGAAAAGAGGATATGGGGAAGAAAAAAAAAAAAGAGAGGGAGAAAGATCAGGTGAGGAGAAGAGGGGGTGTGTGTGTGTGTGGGGGGGGGGGGGGGGTGAAGATGCCAGGTTCATTTGTGTCTGCTTGAAATTCTCAGGGTCAGTTTAGCGGATGGTGGAGATGGAGAGGAGGAGGCAGGGGAGGGGAGGGGGGGGATGTGAAAAGGTAGCAAGGGGTTGGGCGCAGAGAGATTGTGATCTGTGCCATGCTGGACATTGCCGGGTCAGCTTTTGGATGTGAGGGTGATGGAGGGGTGAGGGTGATGGAGGGGGTGAGGGGGGCATTCATGCCTGTCACCTCTCTCCCTCTCACAACCACCATCACCACCATCACCACCACCACCACCTCCACCTCCACCTCCACCACCACCACCACCCTGTCCCAGACAGAGAGAGAGAGAGAAAAGGAAGGATGAGGGAAGGGGGGGGGGGGGGGGGATGCAAGGCGGGGGCGGGGGTTATGGATCAGCTGGGACTGGGCTGACCTGCTAATGTCTCATGCCTCTGTCTGTCTGTCTGCCTGCCGGCCTGTCTGTCTACATGTCTGTCTGTCTCTGAGCCTCAGGAAAATAACGGGTGAAAATGCTAGTATCTTGTCTCTCTCTCTCTCTCTCTCTCTCTCTCTCTCTCTCTCTCTCTCTCTCTCTCTCTCTCTCCCCTATTGTGTACATCATACATAATTATGCTCATTTGATATTGTTAGTTGCTTTCGTTGTTCTTGAGGGCATGGTGTAAAAAAAGTTATTAGCTTACGCATTTTACCCTCAATAAAAGGTAGTTATATTCTCTCTCTCTCTCTCTCTCTCGCTCTCTCTCTCTCTCTCTCTCACACACACCACACACACACACACACACACACACACACACACACACACACACACACACACACACACGCACGCACGCGCGCGCGCGCGCGCGCGCACACACACACACGCTCTCTCTCACTCTCGATATTTCTCATCTTCTCTCCCTCTTCCTCTCTCTCTCTCTCTCTCTCTCTCTCTCTCTCTCTCTCTCTCTCTCTCTCTCTCTCTCTCTTTCCAAGTATCAGTTGAATGTGCTGTAGAAGAAGTAGTTCGGAGGGCAAAAACAAAAGTCGTTGATATTCTAAAAACAATGGGGAGTTTGGGAGGCATGAATATGGCAATGTTTTTCAAGTTGTTTGATGCACAGGTCAGACCAATGCTGTTGTATGTTTCGGAAATCTGGGATGTCACTCAATTGAAAATAATCGAATCTGTACATCTATATGCATGTGAAAAGATTTTAGGTGTCAGCGTGAGGACTCCGAACACAATGGCAAATTGTGAGACCGGGAAGACACCCTTTTAAATATATATATATATATATATATATATATCACTATACCTTGTTTTCGATGCTGGTTTTTCTCTGCAGAAAATGGACATGACACGTTTACAACACCAAGCATATTTAATGCAGCATAATTCAACACTAAAGGCTGAAGCAGAAAGACAGTCAAAAGTTAAAAAGTTAAAGCATGTTTAGACAGATATGGTTTCTCGGAGGTATATATAAATGGAATGATTGTAAATAATGAAATGTCCTTGAGAATATTCAAACAAAGAATGATAGACTGTTTTCAACAGACATGGGAATCCAAGATTTAAGGATAGTGACAGATTTAAATTCTATTGCTCTTTCAAATTACTTTCACATCGTGAACAATACTTATCAAGAACAACCATTAACAAATTTAGATCAGCATCGGATTCAGATTAGGCATAAATGATTTAAAGATAGATAGACGCTACAGGAAAAATTATTCTGAGGATATGCAATGCCCATTTTTGTAAGAAAAGTGAAAGATGAGCTACATTTTTTCTTTCGATGCGAAGCTAACCCATTACTTAGAGATAGACATATATCAAAGCATTTAAAGGTTAACTGGTCAACCGAGGTAAAATGCCGACATCAGAGTCATTCGTGATGTGGCTATGTATATTTTTTTTATGCACAGAGACACAGGGAAGAACATATCATTGCTACGAATTTAAGTTGATTCCTATCAACCGTCTGTTTGGATAGCCACTACGTGTACCTATGTTTACAGGCTGGAGGCGTAACTTTAAAACATTGTCATTTGTCACTCTCTCTCTCTCTCTCTCTCTCTCTCTCTCTCTCTCTCTCTCTCTGTGTCACAGAGCGACCGCCGTGCCTGCCGGCAGCGCCCAGTTCGGGCGGGGCAGCGGCCCATCCTGCTGGACGACGTGCAGTGCGCGGGCACCGAGGAGACCTTGCTGCAGTGCAGGGCCAAGCCCCTGGGGGGTCCACAACTGTGGCCACGGGGAGGACGCCGGCGTCATCTGCACCCCCAGTGAGCCCGTGGAAGATGAGGATGGGGGGGGGCGGGGGAAGGGGGGGATGGGGGGGGTGGAGGGGAGGGGGGGAAGGGGAAGAGGAGGGAGAGGAGGGTTATCTGCTCCTCTAGTGAGCTGCCAGGCCAAGCCTGTAGGGGTCACGAGGGTGGTCACAAGGAGGACGCCGGAGTCATCTGCACCTCCAGACAGCCGATGCCGATGGAAGATGAGGATGGGGGGGGGGGGGGGGGGGGGAAGAGGAGAGGGATGGTTATCTGCTCCTCTAGTGAGCTGCAGGGCCAAGCCTCTGGGGGCTCCACAACTGTGGCCATGGAGAAGACGCCGGCGTCACCTGCACCTCCAGTGAGCCGATGGAAGATGAGGATGGGGGAGAGGGGAGAAGAGGGGGGGGGGGGGGGGGTATCTGCTCCTCTAGTGAGCAGCTGGGCCAAGCCTCTGGGGGTCCACAACTGTGGGCACGGGAGGACACTGGCGTCATCTGCAGCTCCAGTGAGCCGATGGAAGATGAGGATGGGGGGGGGCGGTGGAGGGGGGAAGGGGAGAAGAGGAGGAGGGAGGAGGGTTATATGCTCTTTATAGTGAGCTGCGGGGCCAAGCCTCTGGGGGCTCCACAAGTGTGGCCATGGAGAGGACGCCTGGGTTATCTGTTCATCCAGTGAGCCTGTGCAAGAGTAAAGGGGAGAAGGGGAAGGGGAGGGGGGGGGGACGCGGTTATCTGCTCCTCCAGTGAGCCGCTGGAAGAGGAAAGGGGAAGGGGGGTTGGGGGGGGGGGGGGGGGGGGGGGGGGGGGGGGGGGGGGGGGGGGGGGGGGGGGGGGGGGAAGGGAGGGAGGAGGAGGAAGGAGGAAGGGTGGGGGGGGCGGGGACTGGGGAAGATTGAGAGGAGGTGGAGAGGGAGGAATGGTGAAGGGAGGAATGGGAAGAGGGGAGAGGAGGGGGGGGATGAGGAGGAGGGGGACGGGGACTGGGGAAGATGGGAGGAGGGGTGAAAGGGAGGAATGGTCAAATCCCATCCAGTTAAATCATGTTGCTTTAAGCCCTGTCAACAACAAATATCAGATCAGGGCTGAAACTCTATTTACGAAACAACAACAACAACATCATCAACAACAACAACAGAACAGAGAGGAATAGTAGTGACCGGCTGCAAAGGTTATGGAGGGAAGGGAACGGGGCGGGAGGGGGGGGGGGGGGGTAAGAAAGAAGAAGAAAATTTATGAAGGGAGGGGGAGCAGGGAGGAGGCAGGGGAGGTGGAAGGGTCGAAGCAGAGAGGGGAGGAACGGAAGGGGGGTAGAAGCAGAAGAAAAAAAAATAATCATAAAGGGACGAGGAAAGGTAGAAGCAGAGATGACGAGGAACGGAGGAGGATAGAAGAAGAAGAAGAAAAAGTCGTTAAAAAAAAGGTGGGGGGGGGGGAGGAGGAAGAGAGGAGGAAGAGGGGGAGAAGAAAGGTTAGAAGCATGATGGGAAGGAACGGAAGCGGCTGCAAAGGCAATAAAGATCAGGAACGAAAGGAGCTGGAAGAAGAAAAATCGTAAAGGGGGAGGGGGAGGAGGAGGAAGAGGGGGTGGAGGGAGAAGAAAGGAAAGAGGAAGGGAAAGAATGGATGCGGCTGCAGAAGGTAGCAGAGAAGGAACCGGAAGAGGATGGAGAAGGGGGAAAGCGGTTAAAAGGGAGATGTGGAGGGGGAGGTGGAACGACACATGCATGCAGGAGGAACGGCGGTTAAAGACGGGAACAGTGGCAGAGTCTGTGGGATCGACAACCACACCCTCTTCCCTCCACTCCCACCCCCCCCCCCCCCCCTGGTGTCAACTGTTTCACTGTTGTGGTGTGCCCCCGGTTGAGTCGGAAGGACATGTCTTTGGTGGTGCTGGTATCGATGTTATGCTGATGACGGTGACATCCACACATCGTTTTTTTTTTTTTACTATTTTTGGTGGTTAACATGATTGTCACAATCATTTGAGGATGATGGCTTTAATGATAATGAGGAAGACGATGATATCGAGGAAGAGGAGGAGGAGGAAGAGGAGGATAATGAATACTGAAGGGAGAAGGAGGAGGAGGAGGAATAAGTTGTTATTGTTATAATTGTATCATTATAGCTACTAGATGGTGGTGGTGGTGGTGGTTGTGGTGATAACGATCTGACACTGAGTATTGTGCTGATGGTCAGATGGTGATTATTATGATCATGATGTCGGTGACGATGATGGTGATAACGATGTTGATAGTGATGGTACTGATGATGATAATGACACTAGAAGTGATGATGATAATGGTATATAATAACGATTATGGTGATGACGACGACGATGATGACGATGATGATGATGATGATGACCATGATGATGATGATGATGGTGCTGGTGGTGGTGGTGGTGGTATTCTTATTACACTTTAGATTTGAAATGTTGATTGGAACGATAACGAAGATGGGGACTAATGTCAACGACAACGACGAGGAAGGAGAAGGAGGAGGAAAAAGAGAGGACGACGATGCAGATGATGACGATGACGACGTGTTTCAGCCAATGACCAGATCAGACTCAACCTGGTCCAGACCACGGCTTGCTCGAGGTGTACACAAACAGCACCTGGGGCACGGTGTGTGCGACGATTACGTCGTGGGCTCCAACGGTCGAGCCGTCGCGCAAACGGTGTGTCGTCCACACTGGGGCGGCCCTAGTAAGTCCTCCCTGCTTGATTCTGTGCTCCTTACATGTACACAACTGTCTGGGTCAACGCTTAAAGCAAGGTGATTGACGAGCAAGCAGCGTAACATTTATTCAATACTGGCACAGCCTTTTTAGGTAATAAATCTAGCAGCAACACAAAGATGAGGGAAGAAGAGTAACAAAATACGGTAAGTTCGCTTTGACTGGTACGAGAGGAACTCCTGAGTGAGTCGAGGAACAGTAGACAGTGAGTCGCGTAACTTTTGCGTTGTGAGTGTGTGCGTGCGTGTGCGTGTGTGCGTGCGCGTGCGTGCGCGCGTGTGTGTGGTCGTCGGGATAGGGAAGCGGAGGGACTGGAGGGGATACCTTGGCATTGCGTCGCCACCAGGCGCCTTGCTGAAGGAAACTCCGCACTCACAGCAGATGTCCGGAACTTACGGGTTGACATTGTTTGTGCAGCACGGGCGCCGTGGCCGTCAGTCGCGCGGGACAGGGCCAGGGGTCGGGTCCCATCTGGCTGGACTCGCTGCGCTGCTCGGGCAGCGAACAGAGCTTCTTCCAGTGCACCCACGACAGGTGGGGAAACAGCGACTGCAGTCACGCCGAGGACCTGGGCGTCATCTGCAGCCAAGGTGAGGAGGGTGAGGGAGAGTGAGGAGGAGAATGCCGTGATCTCCCGCTACCAATCAGATGACGTCTTTTACTTTTTTTTTAGTGTCGGTTCATCGCATGATTGTGTGTGAGTGTGTGAGTGTGTGTGTGTGTGTGTGTGTGTGTGTGTGTGTGTGTGTGTGTTTGTAGGTGTGTAGCCCAGTTGATTGTGAAAGGGGGTTATATCGGGGGCTGGTTGTATATTTTGGTGTATGAGGATGAGTGTGGGGGTGGGGGGTATTGTGGTGGCGTGCGTGTGTGTGTGTGTGTGTGTGTGTGTGTGTGTGTGTGTGTGTTGTAAGGTGGTGTGTGCGTGTGTGTGTGTGTGCGCGCGCGCGCGCGCGCCCGCGCGCTCGCATGTGTTCGTATGGGTATGTGTGTGTGTGTGTGTGGTAAGGTGGTGTGTGCGTGTGTGTGTGTGCGCGCGCGCGCGCGCCTGCGCGCTCGCATGTGTTCGTATGGGTATGCGCGCACGCGCACGAATGTAGACAAATATACATTCTGAACACTGATTTGGAAGAATTTCACCTTTAAAACTGTATTCCTTAAAAACAACATTTGTCTTGTTCATATGGAAGCTCAACTGAATTTTCAGGAGAAAGAAGAGGAATCAGATTGTAGATGGTTTAAACTATGCTGTAATTGATGGGAGAAACAGGAGGAAAGAGAGAGAGAGAGAGAGAAGGGAGTGGGACAGACCGACAGACAGAGCCTCTCTCTCTCACTCTCACTCTCAAATTTCATCACTATTTCTCTCTCTCTGTGGTCTCTCTCTCTCTCTCTCCCTCCCCTCTCTCGCTCTCTCTCTCTCGCTTGCTTGCTCTCTCGCTCTCTCGCTCTCTCTCTCTCGCTCCCTCACTCCTTCACTCTCTCTCACTCTCTCATTCACTCAATCTCTCTATCTCACTCTCTCTCTCACTTTTCACACTCTCTCTACTCTTCTCTTACTCTCACTCTCATTTCATCTCTCTCTCTCTTTCTCTCTCTCGTTCGCTTGCTCGCTCGCTCACTCTCACACACACTCTCTCTCTCATTCACACACACTCTCTCTCACTCTCACTCTCTCTCTCTCTCTCTCTCACTCTCACTGTCATTCTCACTCTCTCTCCCTCACCTCTCCCCCCTCCCCCCTGTCTCTCTCTCTCTCTCTCTCTCTCTCTCTCTCTCTCTCTCTCTCTCTCTCTCTCTCTCACTCTCCTTCGAAGCTGATATCAATATCTAATAACACCTTGTTTCTCCCTCCTCCTCCCTCTTCCCTCTCCCCCAACCACCCCGCCACCACCATCCGACAGCCACCACCACCACCACCCCCTCCTCCTCCCTCACCAGCCCGCGGCCCCACCCCTCTCCCGGGTCGGTGTACGTGACGCTGGCTGGCAGGATCACGGCGTTCTCCGGGCGGGTGATGGTGTTCTACAACAACACCTGGGGCACCGTCTGCAACGACGACTGGAGCGACCAGGACGCCGGGGTCATCTGCGGCATGCTGGGATACGACACGTGAGAGGGGGGGGTGGGGGGGGGGGGGGGGGGGGGGGGGGGGAAGAGAGGAGAGGGAGAGGGGGGGGAGTTGAGGGGGGTGAGGGGGGTGGGGGGGAGGCCCAAAAGAGACCCGTTCCTTAGAGGCTATAGAAGCAATCTGTGTGTGTGTGTGTGTGTGTGTGTGTTGTGTCTCTGTCTCTCACTCACTCTCTCAGTCTCTCCCCCCCCCCCCTCTCTCTCTCTCTCTCTCTCTCTCTCTGTTTTATCCATACGAAAACATGAAAAGCGAAGAAAAGTTACTACGCATCAAGAATCAATGTAAAAATCGCTTTTTTTAACGTCAGACAGAGAGAGAGAGAGAGAGAGAGAAGGGGGGGGGGGAGGCGGTTGAATGTCATAGTAATGTTGAAGTTCCATTAACCTTATAATCAAACATCTTAAAATGACCCCCAACGTTCACTACAATATGAATAACCTGAGCACACCAACGGAGAATCCTCTCACGTCAGCAGAATGACACATTCAACATAAGCATTACTCATTTGTGAGTGGCAATAGCATCCATGACAAGAAGATCATCAGTAGATTTTTGTGTGCCTGCTGATGACGGTTTATACACGAGCCATTTCATACAGAAATTGCATGGGTCGATTTTATACGGGCACTGTTTTCTTCCATTTTATATCGATACTCTAGGCTTTTGTGTTTGTTCGTTTCAAAAAAGACTGTTACCTATGGGTGGTTTCCATTCAATTTGTATGAACAGAGGTAATACTTAGCAATTGATAAAACAAAGGACACTGTCTCATCAACATGTTCACGTCAAAACCAAATAAGACAGACAGACAGAGAGGGGAGAGAGAGAGAGAGAGAGAGAGACAGACAGACAGACAGACAGACTGACTGACTGACTGACTATGAAGTGAAAGCGTAGAATACAGCCCTGTCATGTAATCTCGAAGCATAATGGCACTCCAGATTATCACTTTCGACTGGACCCATAATTGTGTAAGAGAGAGAGAGAACTCTTTGACTGAAAGAAGCTCAACAAAAGAATCCGAAAAGTTTCTTTCCTTCATCGGATTATCTTCTCTTAGGGTCTAAATGTGAATGATAAGCAACTGTTCAGTCTTCCCTTGGGGCTAGATGTGGGTAATACCAACTCTTCAGTCTTCTCGTGGGGGGGGGGGCTATGTGTGGGTAATGTCAACTCTTCAGTCTTCTCGTGGAGGGGCTATGTGTGGGTAATACCAACTCTTCAGTCTTCTCGTGGGGGGGGGGCTATGTGTGGGTAATACCAACTCTTCAGTCTTCTCGTGGGGGGGGCTATGTGTGGGTAATGTCAACTCTTCAGTCTTCTCTTGGGGCTAGATGTGGGTAATACCAACTCTTCAGTCTTCTCGTGGAGGGGCTATGTGTGGGTAATGTCAACTCTTCAGTCTTCTCGTGGGGGGGCTATGTGTGGGTAATGTCAACTCTTCAGTCTTCAGTCTTCTCGTGGGGGGGCTATGTGGGGGTAATGTCAACTCTTCAGTCTTCTCGTGGAGGGGCTATGTGTGGGTAATACCAAACTCTTCAGTCTTCTCGTGGGGGGCTATGTGTGGGTAATACCAACTCTTCAGTCTTCTCGTGGGGGGGCTATGTGTGGGTAATACCAACTCTTCAGTCTTCTCGTGGGGGGGGGCTATGTGTGGGTAATGTCAACTCTTCAGTCTTCTCATGGGGGGGGCTATGTGTGGGTAATGTCAACTCTTCAGTCTTCTCGTGGGGGGGGCTATGTGTGGGTAATGTCAACTCTTCAGTCTTCTCGTGGGGGGGCTATGTGTGGGTAATGTCAACTCTCTTCAGTCTTCTCGTGGAGGGGCTATGTGTGGGTAATACCAACTCTTCAGTCTTCTCGTGGAGGGGCTATGTGTGGGTAATGTCAACTCTTCAGTCTTCTCGTGGGGGGGGGGCTATGTGTGGGTAATGTCAACTCTTCAGTCTTCTCGTGGGGGGGCTATGTGTGGGTAATGTCAACTCTTCAGTCTTCTCGTGGGGGGGCTATGTGTGGGTAATACCAACTCTTCAGTCTTCTCGTGGGGGGGCTATGTGTGGGTAATGTCAACTCTTAAGTCTTCTCGGGGGGGGGGGGGGCTATGTGTGGGTAATGTCAACTCTTCAGTCTTCTCGGGGGGGGGCTATGTGTGGGTAATGTCAACTCTTCAGTCTTCTCGTGGGGGGGCTATGTGTGGGTAATGTCAACTCTTCAATCTTTTTGGGGGGCTAAATGTGAGTAATATCAAATTTTCAAGCTTCTCTTGGGGGGGCTAATGTGGGTAATATCAACTCTTCAAACTTCTCCACGTCTATGACCTGGGTTTTGGTGTCGTTAGGATCACCGGTATCGGCATATTCATGGGGGCTGTCGTCGGACGGACGTGGTGGCGCCCTCTGGAGGGAGAGCTCACTCACGTCGCGTCAGCGACTAAGCAATTATGGGCGTCAGCAGGGCAGTAGTTTGGGGGGTGGAGAGCAGGGGGGGGGGGGGGAGGGGCTTAGGAAGTGGTGTCCTGCGTATGTTGGATCAGAACAGGCACCGGTGAACACCACCGAGT
>JADBJO010021854.1:27500-28858 GCA_016801955.1 Conus betulinus
TGTGTGTGTGTGTACGCGCAGGCGTGTGAGTGTATGAGTGAGGAAGAGAGAAAAAAGAGAGAAAGAGAGAGAGAGAGTGTGTGTGTGTATGCGTGTGTGCGTGCGTGCGCGCGCGTGTGTGTGTGTGTGTGTGTGTGTGAATGTTTTTTTCTTTTTTGTCTTTCTTTATTCCTTTAAAATGTGTTCGCCGCGCAAAATGTAATATTATTACATCTTGCGTGTATCATGTACGCAGTTGTCTCACTTTTGCTGTGTTCCACGACCGCAGTCGTTACATTTTGCGCTGTTGTGACATTTTGCGCTGTATCAGACTTTTTCCCCTCCTGTTCCACAGGCCAGCGGATCTTCTGGATCGACTCCAGCAACCTGTACGACGACAAGGGTGGAGTACGCCGACCTCTTCGGCAACAACCGACGCCAGGTGTACTCCGAGCACGGCGCCCACTTCTTCGGCATGGCCCTGTACAACAGCCACCTGTACCTGACCGACTGGCAGAACTCGGCCCAGTGAGTCGATGTTGGGAGGGAAGGAATCAGGGTGGGAGAGGTAGGGGTGGGGGGGGGGGGGGGGGGGGGGGTTGGGGGTGGAGGGAGGAGAGAAGGTAGGGTGAAAACGGGGAGGAGGAATATAATGGGTTTTTTTTTTTTCTTTTTCTTTTTTTTTTTTTTCTTTTTTTTTTTTTTTTAGTAACTCGGTGATCTCTCGTACCTCACCACGTAGAACCCGGCACACAATGAAAAAGGAAGAGAGAACAAATGAACGAACGAATGAACCAAATTTCATTTTACCAGGGTTATGAGATACGCGGATTAGATACGCTTTTTTTTTTCATCCAGGCCCTGGAGACCAAAAAAAAAAAAAAAAAAATCATAAGGCATATGAAAAAAACACCGAAGTCAGAATCAGGAACATAAGAAAACTAATAAACAAGTCGAATGTATTGGCTTTCTTTCCTTTGTTCTTGCTTTTTTTTTTTTGACTTCAGTGTTTTCCATACGCTTTATGAGGGAGGGAGTGGGAATGGGATGGATGGGAGGAGAGGAGACAAGAGAGGGACGACTGAAGAAGGGAAGGAGGAGGATTGTGTGAAGGGAGAGAAAGATGGACGAAAGGAAGAGAGAGGGGGGTGGAGAGGGGGAGGGAGAGGGAAGGCGGGGTTGAATTCAGAAAGGAGAGGCGGGGGATAGGAAGAGAGAGTAAGGAGTGAAGAGATGGAAGAGGGGAGGATTAGGGAGAGAAGGGGGGATGCACGCGCAGACACTCCAATCGACAGACGTTCTGATATTGTCCACACATCTGTATCGGCCCTGGCAGGATCAGTCTGCTGCTGTCACACACTCCACACGCTCTACGAAAA
>JADBJO010021855.1:0-17500 GCA_016801955.1 Conus betulinus
GTTAAGAGCATGTTCACCCGTGTCGACCTCTTGGATCTTGTTGAATTTTAGAGATTAACAGTTTCTCCCGGGATATGAGGGTGTCTGTTTATCTGATGGTGTTTGTTCAGTTGGAACGATTTGTTCTTAACAGGTTATAGGGTGGGAGGCCCAGTTTAGCCAGATGTACGTTAAAAGAGTGTTCGTGCCGTGAGTCGAATTGATGAGTTGTATTTAACGTCCGGTGTGACAGCCCTGTACGGGAATCTTCGCGGTCGGCATGGGTCATAAACAGCCATTACCTTACCTTACCTCCTACCCTCTTTTTGCTTTGGCTATAAAGTCCTAGTTCACTTTGTTTTTTTCCTGCCGTGTCAT
Organism: Conus betulinus; assembly: GCA_016801955.1. Classification (NCBI taxonomy): domain Eukaryota; kingdom Metazoa; phylum Mollusca; class Gastropoda; order Neogastropoda; family Conidae; genus Conus; species Conus betulinus. Next base: position 358 of record JADBJO010021855.1, read on the forward strand.
AGAGTTTTATGTTTTCAGGTAGCTTTTTTCTTACATTTAGGCCCATGCCCCCCATCTGTACATGTTTTTTTCTTCACCCCGCTCTCCCACCACCACGTTTCTGCTGGTCTTTTACACCTCACTGTCTCTAGACGATATTTGGTACCATTCTGTAGATCAGGCCTCCCTCCCCAGTGCTCACCCCTCCCAGCCTCTCTACCTCACACTATTCATCACCTTTGTGTTGCCATTCTTCTTTCTTTAAACTGAACCAGTTCATAACTGGTCCATATTTCTGTTTCATCCATCCCCCCCACCAGCCACCCCAACACAACCACCCACCCCAAAATGTCGTTCCTTTTCTACATCTTGCTGTCCATGTCTGTTTCGTCACTTTAATTTTTCCGCACTAACTCTTCTACTAGGTCTATTTTTTATTCACCAACCACCCCCAGTAATCGATTATTCTCAACCGATTGCGCTATTACTACAAACCTGAACGTCAGAATAGTGACAACCTGGCCGCCCCCCCCCGCCACTTCCGGGTCGCATCTGAAGATCTTGCTTCCGAGGAAAAAGCAAGAAATGTGTTGAACAGCCAGCACCCCCCCACAACTTTTTCCCCTTCTCAGCTAAGACGACTATGGCTCAACCTGGTATTTTGGACATGATAGCCACCAAAATATGTACCGTGACAACCAGTACAAATCAAAGCATTCAGTGTGTGACCACACATGAGGAGTATGACAAGGCTTAGTTTCATGCATGTTTTTTGTCGGATATGTCACGATTTGTGAGATCGGGGTAATTTTCAACGGAACAAAACATGCCCCACAAATACCGACCTTCAAACAAGTCATGCGATGGAGCTTTTGTACTCTGCTTCCCCGTCATCTTATTCTTTTTTTTTTTTTTTTTTGTAGCTTGCGAATCACAAGTCATACTAGTCAAAGAGAATAAAAAAAAAATAGTTCTCTTCGGGTCTTTGCACCTGCCATGTGGCGATAGAACGACACACACACACTAAAAAAAGAAGAAAAAAAAAAAAAAAACAACGTCGATACTCGGGGTCTGACATATTGAACCTAAACACTAATGACGCAACTCGCCATGAGGGACAGCGTTCGTCTTGTGAGGAGGCCCATGACGGTGGAGACCGACAGTTTCAGAGTCATCAAGGAGGCGTCAATGCTGTGCGCGCGACAAGTCGACATAACTCCGGCGAAATGCCAAGCCACGAGACCACAGTGCACGGGTCTACAGACTCGACTAGCTAAACAGTCGGAGAGGCAATCTTCTTGTGACCTCTAGCGCGGCTTAGACTGCTATAACATCGTCTGAGGTAACCATTACCCCCCTCCAGACAGCTGCGTCGGCGACACATTTGCCTGGAAATCTAGGACGACAGTGCGGCCTCAAGTTATGTTCAGCAGCGATACACCCGGATACTGCTAGCCCCTTCTCCATTCCACGTCCTCAGACTTCTATCCATACTGACCCAGGCCATTTTTTGTGTGTAGGCTCCCAAACTCCACCCATTCCCATTTTACAGGTGTTGGCGTTCTGAGGGGCGAGATATTGACCGGTTCCCTATCGACATTAGGGCCCTTAAGGACAAGGTTTCTTCAGATTTTAGTCTGGGTCTGACTTTGGTGCTGTCTCGCCTCCTTCTCCTCTGAAGCCCTGAGACGCCAGACGTTGGCCCAGCTCGGATGATCGGTCCAGGAGAAGCTGGGCGGACCGGCGCCCCGACCTTTTTCGGGGGTTTTGTCATTAGCGGCGGACTGCAGACTTTCACGCCTTCATTAACCAGACTGAGGATCTAGCGTGCAGGGAAGCCCCCGAGAGAAGGAGAGAAAGGAAAAAACCGAGCCGAGTGTTGTCGCGTGTGGGCCGAGAAGTAAAAAAGGCAGTATTGGAGAGTGGCGAGAGGCACGAATTAACATGATCCCGGATTCCGTGCGCGGCTTCTGACGTAGTGCGAGAAGGCAATAATATTTCTCGAGACCCGAGAGAACAGGCCGAAACAACAAACCCTCAAACAAAAAGTTACGCGACAAGCTGAAACCCGTTAGTCCTTAAGCCCGGTTGTCACGGAACCAGTAGAACCCGTTTTTTCCCCAAGTCCTTAAGTGTGTCACGCCTCATCCGTGACACAGTAGAACGTTTAGTCTATAGCTGATGCATGGCAGTGACAAGTAGGTAGAAACCGTTTTAGTCACTGTGTTTGCTCAGTGACCAGTAGAACCGTTAGTCTAAGGCTGTCAGGACCAGTCGTAATCGTTAGTCTAAGTGTTCGTACAGTCGTCCGTCCTTCAGTCCAAAGGGCTGTCAGTGACCGTAGAACGGTAGTCCTAAGTGGCTCCGTTACGCGACCAGCTAGAACGTTAGTCCTATGGTTTGTCATGTGCACAGTAGAACGTTAGTCCCTAAGTGATTGTCAGCGACCAGTAGAACCGTTAGTCATAAGTGCTGTTAGCGCCCCAGTCTGAAAACCGTTAGTACTGAACGTGCTTGTTACGAACAAGTTAGAACCGTTAGTTCCGAAGTGCTGTTAGCGACAGTTATGTTATAGTTGATCTTCTGAACCTTTTCTGAACAGAGATCAACATTTTTAATCTGATTAATTTTTTAAGAAGAAAAGATTTTCAACAAAATTCCGATGTGTTTCGAAGGGTACTCGTTAAAGGGGTGTGGAACCAACGAGTTTTTTTGTTTTTTCCCGACAACGACTTGGAGTTGACATAAAAGCCCCCGGTGGCAGCCATGACTATGGCCTCTGCGGTATCGGCTGGCTATAAGCAAAATTACCCTAGTAGTGTAGTGGCTGCCCAGGCATCCAGTCCGATGGGCAGTGGAGCGGACCGGGCGTCTCCGGGGTTAGAGACGTTGAAATGTGTCGCGGTCCAGGGCATGGCGAGCGGTCGGGAGGCCGGCTCCCTGAATCTCACGGCAATGGCGGGCCATCGATGGAGGACAGTTCGCCCCTTTGTGTTAGGGAGGAAGTCAAGGCTACTCGGGTGCCCTAGGCCAGGAGGGCCCTAGGGTAGTGTGCCACTGTGGGTGTGTGGGTGCTGTTGTGTGTGTGTGTGTGTGTGTGTGTGGGCCTGGGTTTGCCGTGGTGGACACTGGGAATGGTGATGATGGGTCCGCGTCCCCCCCGCCCCCCCCCCGCCCCGGTTGGTCCAGTTGCTCCCTACATATATGCATGTAGGCCTTATGGGGTGTGATTATTTCAACCCACGTGTGTTGTGGGTGTGCGGGTCCCCTGTGTGTGTGTCGTGTGTGCTGGTGTTGGGTTGGTGTGTGTGTGTTTCGTGTGTACTATTGGCATACTCTAGATATCTGTTGCTCTCTCTCCTCTCTCAAACCCACAACAACACACCCACCCACACACCACCACATTCACACACAACACTTAACACCAATATATATATATATATATTCCATCCTATATTATTGCATTATTATACATTATTGATGTCATCCTCTCGTTCTATGTGTATGCTGCTGTGTATAATAGATGTACCACCCTACACACAACAACCACACCACACACAAATCAACAAACCCTACACAACATCACCAACCACACTAAAAATATAGTACTATATATTAGATAGAGAGAGAGAGAGAGAGATGAGCGATTTGGAGGGAAGATGAGCCGACCGACCCGAGGGAGAAAGAGCCGCGACTTGAGAGACCCGAGAGAGAGAGGTGAAAGACAATTAATTTTTGTTGAGTGGAGGTCAGACCTGCATCCGAAAGTGAAGGCGTCACAGATATCGTTTCGAGTGCTTGTGTGTCGTTGGTGTGTTGTGGTGTGTGTTGAGGGGGGGGGGGGGGGTGCGTGGTGGCTGGGGAGGCAGGAAAGGACTAGGCCGGTGCGGTGTTGGCGGTGAGGTGTTACTGTGTGCATACGTGTGCCCCTCCTCCAACATCCTCTCCCCCCCCCTCTCCCTCACTCTACTCCGTACTCTCTCTCTCTCTCTCCTCTCTCTCCGGCCCAAGCGAAGCGATCTCCCATCAACCACTTACCAAACCCAAAAATGCATTGGCGCTTTTCACACACGCACCCCAACTGCCCTCTCCCGCCACCTCCTCCTCCCATGAAAATAAAATAAAATCTAGTGAAGAAATTGAACAGGGGGGGAACAAGGTGAGTTCTTGCTCTTATTCGCAACATCCGCATTTCCCGAAATCCTTCCGGAAATAAATGATCGTGCCCTATACAGTACTTCGGGACCAGCGTGCCAGATTTAGCCCGTATATTTAAGCATAATCATCAGCTGTATTAGACAGACAATCGTGAGAGCAAAGTAAAAAAAAACAAAACCCAAAACCTAACAACTGTGGACCCTAGGGGACAAGAGAAAAGAGAAGAAAAGACATTTACACTGTAAAGACCGCGCTGGGGACCAGAACAGAGATCTTTGACTCTAGGGTATGATGGGCTTTGATGATATGGCGAGGGCAAGGCCAGAATCCAGTTAGCATCAGGTGGGGGTCTACCGAATAGGACTGAACAAAAGATGAAGACATCTTTCCCGGTTTTTTTTTTTTTTTTTGTTTTTTGTTTTTTTGTTTTTTTTGTGCTTTCTGGAACGGAAAAGGAAAGAGAGAGAGAGAGGGAGAGAGAGGGGGGGGGGGGGGGGGGGGAGGAGGGAGAGCGAGAAGAAAAAAGAGCGAGAAAAAAGGGGAGCGAGGAGAGAGAGAGAGCGAGGAGAGAGAGAAGAGAGAGAGAGAGAGATTTCGCAAGGCAAAGGGAAGTCGGGAGGGGGAAAAATGTGTGTCTTTGTATTGGTTTTTCTTTTTTCTTTTTTTTTTTTTTCAGTGCTCAATATCTCCTCAAAATCCGATAGCTGATTTCCTGCCCGTATCTCGTCTCATCTGGAGTCTCACGTTCGCCGATCGAAGTCTTGTCTCGCGACCTGTTTCCCGCTCCCAGTAAATCATAAACAGTCTTTTGACAAGGTTCAGCCTGCATCGTGACAACCTTGGACAAGGTGCCACGTGAATCGTGACAATCTTGGACGAGTTGGAACCGTGAATGTAACAGCCCTTTAAACAAGTTTCATTTTTTCAACTTGCGACGATCTTTCACAAGTTATACAGTCTCATTCGTGACAGTCTTGACAGTCAGGGTGCAACGTTAATCGTGACAGTCTTTGACGAGTTAGAAACCGTAAGTGGAACAGCCTTTGGACAAGTCGTGACTTTTTAACTGTGACGGGTTTTGTTTAAAACTTGTTCGCGACAGTGTTGACAGTGAAGGCGCAACGTTAATCGTGAACATCTTTGACAAGTTAGAACTTTACGTGTGTGACAGCTTTTTTTTTGACAAGTCGTAACTTTTGACTGTGATGATCTTTTACAAGTTACGGTTTCATTCGTGTGATAGTCTTGACAGTCAAGATACCACGTGGATCGTGACAATATTTGACATGTCAAATCCTTAAATGTAACAGTTTTTGACAAGTTTGTATTTTGTAAACTGTAACGATCGTTTACAAGTTGCAGTCCCACTCATGACAGTCTTGACAGTATACAGTCTAAAACTGAGACCGTTTGTGACAAGTTTTCGACCCTTACTGGTGAGACCCTTGATAAAAGACAATCTTGATTGTTATCAACTTTGACGAGTTACACAATTTTATAAGTTACAATCTCAGTCGCGACTATCTTGACAGTTTACAGCCCTAAAACTATGACAGCGTGTGACCTTACTTGTCAAACTGTTTGATAAGTGGCAACCTTAATTGTGACAATGTTTCATGAGTGACAACCTTACTTTCGCTGACGATCTTTTGATATAGAGCAACCTTAATTTTGACAAGTGACCACAGTGAGTGTCAGTTAAAGCGGTAACAATCGTTTCATGCTTAAAACCGTGACGATTTTTGCGTGTGACAATATTTTTCTTTACTTGGGACAATTGTTGACAAAGCACGGCTCGAAATGTGACAGTCCTTGATACGTGACTACCCTAACCGTATCTTTTGGTGCTAAAATCTTCGGCAAAGCATAATTATGCTTGACTGGGATTAACTTTCTGCATCAGATAAATAGAAAAGAGTTCCGATGTTACTATGAAACCTGTATCTGCGCATAAACACAATAAAAAAAAAAAGAGCAAAATAGATCCTCAAAAAGAAACATGCTCTTCAACTTATTCTGTTTTTGTCTCTATCTCTCTGACTATATCTTTTCTGTCTATCCGTCTGTCTCTGTCTGTCCCTCCCGCCCTTCCCTCCCTCCTCCCTCCCCCTCCTGTCTGTCTGTCTCAAGCCAAAAAAAAAGAAAACATACTCCACAGAGATTACAGTAACTTCAGACGATTGGGTTAATCACCAGTAGAAAGCACAAAGATGCAAGAGTTTTACTCTTCAGAAAGGACACAGAGAGAAACAAATACGGAGAAGTGCACAAAACAATTGAACTAACCAAAGAAAATAAAAAGTAAAAAGAAAGAAAAACTGACGGGAGGGAGGGGGGGAGGGAGAGAGGAGGAGAGAGAGAGAGAGAGAGAGAGAGAGACAGACAGACAGACAGACAGACAGACAGACAGACAGAAAACACACACACACACACACACATAGAAAGAAAGAGAGAGAGACAGACAGACAGACAGAGGGAGACAGAGGAACAGAGACAGAGAGAGACAGACACAGACTCGGAGACAGACACAGACAGACACAGAGACAGAGAAGACAGACGACATAGAGAGGGTGCAGACTCTATTCGTGTTCAATAATAGCGTCTTGTTGTTGTCATGGCGATGGGTCCACTCAGTACGTACAATGAGCAGTTGTGGTATTGTCTTCCAACCAGAGTCCACCTAAATCAATAGCAGAGGCACAGGCGTTTCCACGGGGAACGAAGGCAACTCGACATGCCCATAGTGGGAAACCCCCATGGAACAGGCCCAGTCAGTGCCGACTCTGTACACACTGTACGGCGTGTGGGAGAAGAGCCAGTATGAACTGTTCTACGGTTGCACGTTCGTCGTCAAAAGGGTAGAAAAACACCTTCAGCATCCCAGATCTGCTTTTAAGATATATGTATATATGCGCGCATATGTACACACACACACACACACACACACACACACACACACACACACACACACACGCGCGCGCGCGCGCGCGCGCGCGCGCGCGCGCACATCTAGTATCACTTTCGTGAAAAGTCATCGAACTAGGGACGCGCAACCGAGACAGACAGACGACAGACAGACACAGACAGAGAGAGAGAGAGAGAGAGAGAGGAGAGAAGAGAGAGAGAGAGAGAGAGAGAGAGAGAGAGAGGGAGAGAGAAAGAAGAAGAAGAACGCAACATAGCGTGGAAGCACACATTATGCCCTCGCTTATAACGGGACAGAAGGTCAAGGAGAAGAAACGTCGTTCGCACGGAATGTATACAGACCCGAACTGTCCTGAACACAAAGACAACAGCATTGTTTAGTGTGTACCGTGTGGAGGCCGGCTCGTGCTCCTACTATAGTATGCTGTCAAGGGAGTTTAATAATTCTTCTACGGTTTTTTTTTTCCCACCACGGAACCAAAACAAAACCGACGCAATCCCAAGGTTGACATCTTTCTTGCCTGGGCCCTTCGCGCGTAGGGATTCAAACATCGTTGCTCAGTTTCTCGCATGATGCCGTCATGAGTGGCAAAGACAAGACGTTGTCACTTCTGTTGTTCTCATGCTGTGGTTGTTTTGTTTTGTTTTGTTTTTTCTGAGAAATCATCATTTCTACTACTGTTTGTTTTTTTTTTTTGCGTGTTTTTTTTTTTGTGAGTTTTTATCATTTCTGTTATTATTCATGTATTTTTTTTTTTACCCTGAGAAATTGGTTAATCGTCAGTTTCACGCCAGAGTGCAAAGCTGAACTTGGGGAAGGTTTGAAAAAATTTGTTGGTATTTACGAAGAAGCTGAAGATTGGAGTAGGGTGTAAGGGTGGGAACAAACACTTCACTCACCACACACACACACACACCACACACACACACACACACACACACACACACACACACACACACACACATAAACACACTTTTGAACATAGACATTTTCCATCAGTGCAGTTTGCTGTTTTTTTTTTTTTTTTTTTTTTTAAATCGGGATAGGACGGGAAGGTTGGGGAGAAGAAAGAGGTGGGGGGAGTGATTGAAATTAGGGAAAGGACAATACAGGGCAGGGGTAAAGGGGGGGGTGGGTTAAAAGAAGGGGGGGGGGGGGGGGGGGGGGGGGGGGATCCTGCTTAGAGCTAGGAAAAAAAAAATGGGGGCCCTAAAGAGTGGGGAAAAGGCCTAAAAGGGAATTGGGCAGCGAATGTTAGGGTTGGGATGGCAGTGGCGTTGTGTGTGTGGGGTTTGTGAGTGTGTGTGTGTGTGTGTGGCGTGTGTTCGTGTGTGGTGTGTGTGTGTGTGTGTGTGTGGTGAGTGCGGTGCGTGTTTGTGTGTGTGTGTGTGTGTGTGTGTGTGTTGTTGTGTGTGTGTGTGTGTGTGTGACCAGCGTGTGTGTGTGTGTGAGTGTGCGTGTGTGTGTATGTCGCGTAGTGTGTGCGTGCGTGTGCATGTGTGTGTGTGTGTGTGTGTATGTGTACGTGCGTGCGTGCATGCGTGTGTGTCTGTGTGATATGCGTACGTGCGTGCGTGCTCGCGTGTGGGTGTGTGTGTGTGCATTGCGTGTCCCTGTTGTGCCGTGCGTGCGTTGCGTACGTGCCCTGCACGTGTGTGTCTGTGTGGTGTTTATGTGAACGTGAACGGCCCGATAGCTGGGATGGTGTTAGCACGGGATAAACCTTTGCTTCCCTTTGGCCACAGATCAGGCGGAGAGGGGGACCCTGACGGAGCCTGCCGATCAATACTGTGTATGACAATCGCCAAAGCTCAAGAGACTTCGTCTATCCGGGTCTGGGTTAACTCCTCCCCCCCCCCACCCCCCCCCCTCCCTCCACCCCCACCCGCCTCCCGTTCCCTGCTTTTTTGGTCCTCTGTATCTGTCTGTTTGTTTGTCTGTCTGCCTGATTGTTTGGTCTGACTTTCTTTCTGTCTGTCTCTGGCTGGCTGGCATCTGTATGTCTATCTCTCTCCCTCTTTACTCTCTTTCCATCTTTCTGTTCCCAATCCCCTCTCGCTCGTGTCGTGATTGTGTTGTGTGTGTGTGTGTGTGTGTGTGTGTGTGTATGCGTGCATACGTGCGCGCGTGCGTGCGCGCGCGAGTTCGTGCACCGCGCAAGCCAAGCACTAGTAAACAGTGTGATTTGGGGTATGATGTTGTGAATGACCAATAGTCAATGTATTTCTTCGCCAAGTATCTTCTGTAATCTGCATGGTGATATTCCTGGGGATTTGGTGGCGTCTACATGCACAGACGCACATTTTAGACTCGCTTTGACACACACCTTACGCGCGCATGCGCACCGCCACACACGAACGCACACACAGCACACGCACGCACACCCACCACACACACACACACACACACGCACGCACGCACGCACGCACGCACACGCACGCAGCACGCACCGCACGCACACACACGCATCCTTTGTGCGAGCATCCACACGCTTGCTTAGGGCACACACTTTCGCACGTACATGCGCCACGCATAATACACCTTAGGTGAGACAGACAGAAAGACAAACAGACACAACGGACGTCGTTACCAACCCGCCAACCTTCTCCTTGACCTTCCTTCCTCTCTCCCTTCCACCCCCCCCACCCCCCCCCCCCTTCCCTGGACCTTTCTCCTTTCCCCACACGGGACGCAGTTAATCACGAGAAAAGAAAATTCACAGCAGTGGTGGAGTTTTGATGAGGAACATGACTCGATCCTTTGAAACAAAAAAAAAACAAAGAAGGGGAAAACCCCTCTAAGTCCAAAAAAAAGAAAAACCATGGATTTCACTGCCCCCGAAAGAAAAACCTCTAAGTCCAGTCCCCCCCGCCCATGGACCCCCCCCCTGCCCCCCACCCTCCCCGAAAGAGCGCACACCCCATTAGGTCGAATACTTCTAGCTCACGCAGGAAGAGCGTTTTTTTTGTTTTTTTTTTTGTTTTTTTTTTTAAAGCACAGCGCAACACAGTATGGATATATATAGCCCCATCGCATCCGCGGCTGTTGTCTTTTTGCGTCGTAATGGATACGTCTTCAGGGGTCGCACACTGCGCAGCTGCAGAATGCCTCCTGTCTGTGTGTCTGTCACAGTGATGAAGCGGCAGACGATCCACGAGCTCGTGGAAGCCAGCTCGCTTTTTGACACATATCCCAGCTAATTGTCTGTGTGTGTGTGTGGTTTTTTTTTGTTTTGTTTTTTGTTGTTTTGTTTTTGTTGTTTACATAGAAGCTATGATGGATGGGGAGGGAAGTCTAGAAGAGGGGGGAAGGGGGGGTGAGAGAGAGAGGAGGGAGGGGAGCGAGGAGGGGGAGAGCGTGGGTTGGGGGGGTGACAGGTCTGGCGGATGAAAAATTGTCCGCTTCATCCAGTGGTCGTGTGTGTGTATGCGTGTGTGAAAAAATTGTGTGTGTGTGTTGTGTGTGTGGTGTGTGTGTGTGTGTGTTGTGTGTGTGTGTGTGTGTGTGTGTGTGTGTGTGTGTGAGAGAGAGAGAGAGAGAGAGAGAGAGAGAGAGAGAGAGAGAGAGAGAGAGAGAGAGAATATGTCGCTGAACCAAGGTCCGAGCCATGGCCTATGCTTCTTGACATTCTATCCACCCGTGCGGGATTTTCTCTCCCAAAAGGGCTACGCCATTACACGGGCATCTTAAAACCAGGGTGTATTGAACGCTTGTGGGAAACGAAGCTTAGATATCTGTGTGTCTGTTGACATATATTCCATGAACTCTTTGCTCTGTCTCTGCGTCATTCACTTTGTCTCGTCCTTCATCCTCACGATCTTCTTCCCGCTTCTTCGTCATCATCCTAAAGCAACGGGAGCAGCAGCTTGTTTCTTCTTCTTTCTTCTTCTTTCTTCTTTCTTCTTCTTCTTCTTCTTCTTCTTACTGCATTATTTCTTTTTCTTCCTCCAATATTTCCCGTTTTTTCTTCTTCATCATCATTTCTGCTCCTTTTTGTTTTTCTTCTCACTGTTTTCCTGCATATCGTCTTCTTCTTCCTCTCCCTCCTTCTCCCTACTTAATCATCCATTTTTTTTAAAAATGTACTGTCCCATTGTCACTGATGCTGGCGTTCTTGACAACAATAATAGCTGTCGTCATGAGGCCTCGTTTTCCTGAAATAGGTTTGTGAAAGGCAAATGGCAACGTTAGCCACCACAGTCACCTGCCGTCAGCAGCAAACGATTGTCGTATTCCCTTTTGAGCGTTTATCACACACGCTGTCTCCTTGTCTGTCTCTCTTTGTCTGTCAGTCTGTCTGTCTGCATGTCCGTCTGTTTCTCTCTCTCTCTCTCTCTCTCTCTCTCTCTGCTCTCTCTCGCTCTCTCTCTCTCTCTCTCTCCATCGATTGGAAGTTACAAAATTGCCATCTTCTCTCTATGTATAACTCTCTCTCTCTCTCTCTCTCTCTCCTCTCTCTCCTCTCTCTCGCTCTCTCTCTCTCTCTCTCTCTCCATCCACGATTGGAAGTTACAAAATTGCCATCTTCTCTCTCTCTATAACTCACACACACACACACACACACACACACACACACACACACACACAACCACTCTCTCTCTCTCTTCTCTCTCTCTCTCTCTCTCTACATCCATCGATTGGAAGTTGCCATCCAAAATTGCCATCTTCTCTCTCTCTCTCTCTCCTCTCTCCTCTCTCTCCTCTCTCTCTCCTCTCTCTCTCTCTTCCAATCGTTTGGAAATTACAAAATTTGCCATTCTCTCTCTCTCTCTCTCTCTCTCTCTCTCTCTCTCTGTCTCTGTCTCTGTCTCTCTCTGTCTGTCTGTCTCTGTCTCTCCCTTCTTTTATTTTCCACTGAAAAAAAGTCCACAGTCGAATGTTGTACTTATGCAAAGTGATGGCAAAATAGTTTAGTTCACGTCAAGTCTAGGTTTACTGGGGAAAAGAAAGAAAGAAAGAAACGAACAAGAAACACAGAAAGGGAAAAAAAAAAAAAAGATTCAACTACCAATTATCGGTTATTTTTCAGCGCGTTGAACAATCTCTTTCTATATCCCTGTTCGTGGACGAAGATCGGAAGCTCAGGAGAGGTATTCGTTACCTACTGGGCGAGGGAGTACAAAGCGGAATTGCCTTCCTATGATCACTGAAGCGAGATGATAGTGTTCCATTATATGGAAGGAACATTGGGGTCAGGGGGTGGGGAAGGAGGTGAGGGGGAGAGGGGCTATACAGGAAGCTTTACAGTGAAGCCCTACGCCCGAGCAACGTTTTGTGAGAGAGTACACAAAAGGACGATGGTGGTTCTGTGATTCTTGAAGCGTAGTGAGATGAGCTAGCAGGAGACAAAGCAAACATCATTACTGGGTAAAGTTGGTCATGGATGACAGTGGTGGAAGTGATGGCGGAATTTCAGTCGCGGTGCGGAGATAACTCGTCTATTCTTTGTCTGTGCCTAAAGGCTATGTCACAATGGGGGCGAGTCCCTCGTACATGTGCTCGCTTCTTGCCGCTGGCTTTTTAAACACTCTTGCAGTCGTGACCACCTCGGTAGACGAGCGAAAGAGCGAACGCTCGCTCGCCGGGTTTTGCTGAACCGCTTGAATATTTCTGGCGAGACACTCGCACAGTTGATATCTATGCTTTCATCTGTTCTTGACTGTGTCTAAAGTCCATGTCACAATGGGGCGAGTCCCTCGCACAAGTGCTCGCTTCTTGCCGCTGGCTTTTTAACGCACCTGCAGTCGTGACCACCTCGGTAAATCAGTAAAAGAGCGAATGCTCGCCCGTTTTGAGCTGAACAGCTTGAATATTTCTGGCGAGACATTCGCATATTTGATATCTATCCTTCATCAGTGCCTAAAGTCTGTGTCACAATGGGACGAGTCCCTCGCACAAGTGCTCGCTTCTTGCCGCTGGCTTGTTAACACTTCTGCAGGCCTGACCATCTCGATAAATCAGTAAAAGAGCGAATGCTCGCCCGGTTTTTGAGCTGAACAGCTGAATCTTTCTGGCGAGGCACTCTCATAGCCCTGCAATTTGGTTTCTTTTATTCTTTGGTGGAATTCAGGTCATCTCGTCCTTTGATTTACATTTCTTTTTCCGTGTGTGAAGTACAGATAGCGCATTGGGGGTCTCTAAGTTTTGAGTGCTTGTGTATGGTATGTGTATGTTGCACAAGCGTTAGTGTGAGTGTGTGTGGGTGAGTTGTGTGTGTGTGTGTGTGTGTGTGTGTGTGTGTGTGTGTGTTCGCGCGTGCGCGCGTCCCTGCATGCGAGAGAGAGGGCGAGAGAGAGAAGGAGCAAGTGGGAGAGAGAGAGAGAGAGACAGACAGACAGACGATGAACAGACAGACAGACAGACAGACAGACAACAGAGCTGGCGCCTAGCCCAGAAAGCTTCGACCACAGCAAGAAAGACGATCTCCATTCATCATAAGATTTTGCTGCCAGAGACCTCTTCCCCGAATCCCAGACAAGACCAGCAGGCTTTTTGTGTGTTGTCGTCACCGACAAAACACTCGCACTCTCACTCACACACCAGTGCCAGGCCGGACGATGGTAACTGTGTGTATAGCTGTTGAACTGTCCCGTGGATAATTAACCCTTTACCCAGAAAAGGCAGTTCATGGCCGTGGGAGAAGAACGGATACGATGACTCTCGCGGGCAACAGAAGCGGCGCTGCCTGTGACCCGCTGTTTGAAGAATCGTTTATCAGCTTCTCTGATCTCCATGGCCGTCAGTGCTGCCACCAACAACAGCCTGTGGATCAAGTGGAAAGTGTCGAAGGAACGAGGTCGATCTCTCTGTCTTCGCTCACTCTCTCAGTGTTCGCCTTTTGTCGGAGTGCGTTCAGTTGGCTCGCTGAAGTCGCTGATCACTCTCCGGGCTCCTGAATCCACTGCGCGCCGTCACGAGAGAATCAACTTAGTCTGAAAGTGAGGGGACTGAGCGCAGGCGGAAACTGAAACAGATTTCAGGACTAATTCTTAGTGAGTACCACAAGGGCAAACAAGGTACAAGACAAAACACGACGCGTTTTGACCTCTTGGGTCTTCTTTCAGGCAAGAGGAATGAACGTTCAGACGCAATGACAACTATGAGAAGATGAGTGGTTTGCTCGTTCTTCGTTGTCGTTGTTCTGAATGTTGTTTACCTCGCCTGAAGAAAAACCTAAGAGAAGTCTGAACGCGTCTTGTTTTTGTCTTGTACTTGTTCTTCCTTGGTTTGGCGGTCACGCTAAGAATTATTCGTTAAAAATGAGAGAATCGTTCAGTTGACTTGGCTGCCCTCTGAGGTTACCATGTATGCCAGCTTCGCGTTGTCTGCTTGTTTCCAGCGGGTCGGTCCTGAACACAGCATTTGTCCGCGTGCGGTCTAGCGTGAGAACCACCGTGTGTGTGCTCCAGTTCGACAGATCAACACAACCAACACCACTAGGAGCAGCGGCAAGGTTGGGTGAACAGACGGCCAACACGTGAACGAGGGGAAAAGAGAGAGAGAGAGAGAGACACAGACAGACAGACAGAGAGAGGGAGTGGGGGAGAGAGAGGAGTGGGGGAGAGACAGACACGAGAGAGAATCAGACCAACAGCAAAACGGCGAAAATATGAGCAATGGAACTGTGTCTTGCGAAAGGCGAAGGTATTTGTCTCTCAGCCTCAACACCCGCCTCCCCCCAAAAAAAACCCTCCCTGTCTGTGCACGTCCCTCTGTAAAATGAATTTGGGAGGGGGGGGGGGGGGGAGGGGGAGGGGTGGGGGGGGGGGGGGGGGGGGGAGAGAAAAGTGCCACACGCAGCACTATCGTTAACCTGCTGTTCCTATATAGCGGACTGTGTGCTGTTGCTGTCTGGTTGGATTACAAGAGCTGTTGGATCAGAAACTATGTTGGAGGACAACTATTTATTGGCCGTTACGGGGTTTTTTGCGTGTGTTTTTGTTTTGGTTCAGTTTTTGTGGGTGTTTTTGTGTGTGTGTGTCTGTATTTGTCTCCCGCTTTCCATTTGTGGGCAGTGGCGTGGAAAGCGAGAAATTAACTTTCCCCCCAAAAGGCGCCTGGCTCTGTCTCTCTGTCTGTCTGTGTCTGTCTCGGTCTCTTGTCATCTCTCTCTCTCTCTCTCTCTCTCTCTCTCTCTCTCTCTCTCTCTCTCTCTCTTTTCATCCACCCCGGCTGCATCGGGCGCGACACGGGGTGATGGCATCGCCGAGTTATTGCATTACCCTTTCAATCCCTGCGGAGAGAGGCTGGGCAATTCCTGGTTAGTACAGGCTGGCTGTATGGAAACTGAAAGCCACCACGGCAGTGGAACCAGAAAGGGACGACGATCACCCGACCAACCAGGCAGTCAGGCAGGCGGGGCGGGCAGCATAGCAGGCGACTGGCACCAAGGCGACTGCTGTGTAAATGGCCATTTATCACAAAAGGATGCTATAGGCGATCTCATTCCTTGGAAGCGCTGCCAGAAGCGGCCGCGGGTGTGATGGGCGGGAGGAGAGATGATACAGACATGTAGCGGTGTTGTAAAACCTCTCTCTCCTGTTTATGCCATGGCTGGCTTGGCTGCGATTGTGGTGTTGCTGCGCGCCAGGAAAACAAAACAAACAAACAAAAAAGCGTGGATTCCACTGCGGTTGTAGTGTAGAGTACAGGATGTGTTGTACTGTCTCCTAACTGGCTGTCTCTTCTCTTTCTCTGTCTGTGTCTGTCTGTCTGTCTGTTTGTTTCTCTCAGTGTCATCTCATTTCTCTTCCTCTCCTGTCTTTGGTGTGGGTGGGTCTGTGCATATTTTGTGAGTGGGCGCGCGCGTGCACGCGCGCCTGTGTGTGTGTGTGTGTGTGTGTGTGTGTGTGTGTGTGTGTGTGTGTGTGTGTGTGTGTGTCTACCTGCCTGCCTACCTATATCTCCCTTTCTCTTTCCGTCTCTGTCTCTATTTGTCTGTCTGTCTGTCTGTCTGTCTGTCTGTCTCTCTCTCTCTCTCTCTCTCTCTCTCTCTCTCTCTCTCTCTCTCTCTCTCTCTCTGTGCGCGCGCGATAATGCAAACGACTGTTTGTGTGCATGTGTGTGTGTTGCGTGGTTCAACATTTCAATCAGTGTCCAGAGAATCAGCACAACCACAACATCACCACAACGTAAGCGTCAATCTACTACCCATGTATTTCATTTCGTCATGCACTCTCTCTGCCACTGCCACTGACGTCCATGTCGTTCACGGAGCCAGAAAAACCCTCATTGTAATTCCTACCCAGGACAGGCGCTGACAAAAAAAAAAAAAAAAAAAAAAAAAAAAAAATCAGTCGACGATGTGACACAGCCAATCAAATCGACCCGCTGTCGAGAACAGATCAGGAAATCCGTTTGCGCTGCAGCACAGCCAACACGATAAATGCACGGCGTTTAGCAAGTCAAAGAACCGGCCTGATGCATTGCATGATAAAAAGAATGGGGTGGGTGGGGAGGCAGGAATGGATAGAGCCCGTAGAACCAGTCCCGAGCATGATGGCACAGACAATAGAATCAATCTCTGGCGTGGAATGTCGATAAGATTAGTTTGCGGCACGGAAGAGCCAAAGGAGTCAATGTGCTCCAACATGGAAGAGCCGACAGAATCGGTGTGCAACTAGGAGCAGCTAATAAATCAGTCTGCCACGCCGAGCGCTTGATAAAATAAGTCTGCAGCATGGAAGAGTCGATGGAATCCGTCTGCATCATGAAGCAACCAATGGAAATCAGTCTGATCAGTCTGCAGCGCTAAACGGTGAAGAGAATTAGTCTGCGGCATGGAACAGCCGAAAGATTCAGTACACCAGACAGCAGAATCAGTCTGTAACGTGGAACAGCTGATAGAATGTATCTGCAGCGTAGAGCAGCCAAAAGAATCAGACTGCAAAACAGAACAGCCAACAGAATCACCGTGTGTAGCGTGTAACGACCAATGAACAAAGGCATCCCTGTGCAGCCTGGAGCACGTCAATAGAATCAGCCCCCCGAGACGGAACCTGCCAATAGAATCAGTCTGGCAGCGTTGAACAGCCAATAGAACTCAGTGTGATCAGTCTGCAGCGTAACACACGGCCAACG
>JADBJO010021855.1:22500-28858 GCA_016801955.1 Conus betulinus
TGCCTCTTTCTCTGATCGTCAATATGTTCTCCTCTCTCTGCTTCTCTGATTTTAACCTTCCTGCTTTTTCTGTTTCTCTGATCGTCAGTACGTCCTCTGTCGCTCTCTCTGTCACTATCTGTCTGTCTGTCTGTCTGTCTGTCTGTCTCTCTCTCTCTCTCTCTCTCGTCTCTCTCTCTCTCTCTCTCAGCATCCGCGAGCTCAACGTGGACGGGCTAGGCAGAGCAGAAAAGACATTCATTCATTCATTCATTCATTCATTCATTCATTCATTCATTCATTCATTCATCCATTCATTTATTTCGCTCATTCACACCATTCATTGATTCATTCATTATCACATTGATCGCTATTTTCTTATATCCCAGCATGCTGGTCCACCCCCGTCACCCGATCACAACCCCAGCCTCTCTCCCCGAAAACCCTAACCTCTTTCTCCTCATCCATGCACACACATCTTCCCCATCCATGTTGCGGCAGGCTCTGCTGGGACCGCGGCACAACGACTCCACCAGTAGCCGTTTGCTGGGTGGGGGGTAGGGGTGGGGAGGGGGTTAGCGGAATGAGCAGCATGGGAGAGGCGGGGAGGCGAAAGTTAGGGGTTGGAGGGTAGTAGGACACATAGGATGGGAGGGATTTAATGCCTCTGAGATATCACTCGAGATACGGCGGCTTAAAACCGTTGGTTATCGCTTTGTGGGGAAAAGGCAATAGAGTCTTGCTTTGACATTGGGAGAGAGACCTGCGCGAATGTTGCTTACTGCTGAGGGAGTTGCTGTGCACCCTGCATTATCCTAGCCTGTCGTGTCTCCTGTGAATCCTGAACCCTGCTACCCTTCTCTCGGTGAATTCTGAATCCTACTGGCCCTTCCGCTATACAGCCTGCGCCCTCCTAGCTACCCTTCCCTCATGAAATCTCCGCTCGTCGGCGCCGTCCTTTGAAGTGTGTACTTCATTGGAGTCTCCTCTGTGCGAATTTTGCGCCGTCCTGCCGCCAGCCCATGTGAAGTCCTCACCCTTCTACCTTTCTGTGTGAATTTAGCATCTCCCTACTTACCCCTTTGTGAATTGTAAACTCAGCTTCCCTGCCACCGTGGACTCCACACCCTCCTACCTGTCCCATTTTGGTATCCTCAGTGGTCTTGCAATCCTCTGGGAGTTTGGTACCTTCTTGCACCTTCTATGCCTTCCCTGTGAATTCTACACCCTTCTGTCCTTTCCCTGTGAATTCTACACCCTTCTGTCCTTTCCCTGTGAATTCTACACCCTTCTGTCTGTCCTTTCCCTGTGAATTCTACACCCTTCTGTCCCTTCCCTTTGAAGTCTACACCTTCTGTCCCTTCCCTATGAATTCTACGCCCTTCTGTCCCTTCCCTATGAATTCTACACCTTTCTGTCCCTTCCCTATGAATTCTAACGCCCTTCTGTCCCTTCCCTGTGAATTCTACGCCCTTCTGGTCCCTTCCCTGTGAATTCTACGCCCTACTGTCCCCCCAGTGTGAATTCTACACCCTTCTATCCCTTCCCTGTGAATTTCTACACCCTTCTTCTGTCCCTTCCCTATGAATTCTTTACCCTTCTGTCCCTTCCCTGTGAATTCTACGCCTTTCTGTCCCCTCATTGTGAATTCTACACCCTCTTCTATCCCTTCCCTGTGAATTCTACACCCTTCTATCCCATCCCTGTGAATTCTGTTTCCTCGTCTCTTTCCGTTAGCATTCTAGATCCATGTTTTCACTCCATAGAACTCAGAACTTTGTTATCCTGTGTCTTCGATATCTTTGCACCTCCTACTCTTCTCTTCTAAATTCGGCACCCTCACCTTCCTTCCCCCCACTCCCCGCCCTGAGACTTGTGAACCCTCTTACCCTGCCCCTGTGAATCATGCACCTTCCCCACTCTGCCCCTGTGAATTATGCACCTTCCCACTCTGCCCCTGTGAATTATGCACCTTCCCACCCTGCCCCTGTTAATTTTGCACCTTCCTACCCTGCCCCTGTGAATTATGCACCTTCCTACCCTGCCCCTGTGAATTATGCACCTTCCCACCCTGCCCCTGTGAATTATGCACCTTCCCCACCCCTGCCCCTGTGAATTATGCACCTTCCTACCCTTCCCATGCAAATTGGGCACGTTCCCGCCATTTTCCTGTGAATTTGGCACTTTTCCTTCCCTTTCCCTTTGAAGTTGGCATCTTCCTACCCTTTTCTCTGTCCTTTTTGACATCTTCCCATCCTTTCCTTTAAAATATGGCGCATTCCCAGCCTTTCCCTGTAGATTTGGCACCTTCTTTACTTTTTCTCTGTACATTTGGCACTTTCCCCTAGCAATTCCCGAGGCATCTTCCCGCTCCTCCGAGAATTCGCCGCCTTTGTACCCTTTCCTTGCAAATCTGGCACTTTTCCAGCCTTTTCCCTGTACATTTTTGCGCTCCCCCACCCTTTCCTTGTAAACTTGGCACGTTCCCCACCCTGTTCCATAAATAGAGCACTCTCACATCCTTTTGCCATAACTTTGGCACTTCCCCATTGTTTTCCTGTACATTTGGCACCTTGCCATTGTTTTCCCCTGTACATTTGGCACCTTCCCATTGTATCCCTGTACATTTGGCACCTTCCCGTTGTTTTTCTGTACATTTGGCACGTTCCCCCTCCTTTCACTGCAGCCTTGGCGCTCTCCCCGTCCCTTCCCCGTGAACTTGGCACACTCTCACCATTTTCCCTGTACACGTGACACCTTCCAGCCCTTCCATGGATCATTAGCGCGCCTTCTTCTTATCCGTGTGAGCCGTGCACGGTCATACCCTTCCCATGTGAATTCTGCACACCCCCACCCTCACCCCCCTCCCGTACTTTCTCTTTGAATGCTGCAGTGGTCTCCTGTAGGAACTCGACACCCTTCCGGTCGCCTGTGAACTGGGCAGGCCACACACCACAATGAGGATTTTGCTCTAAATCACTGTATAACTCATGTAAGCGTTTTGAGGTGTAGCATAATTTGAGCCATAAATGGATATTAGACTGATAAGAGATCAAATGACACTAACCCCCCCCCCCCCCCCCCCCCCCAAACCAACAGTCCTTTCACTTGTTTTTAGGGATTTCTCCAGATGCAATCATTCACAATCTAGAAATAACATGAGCTACCCCTTACCTCACATGTTAGGTTTTCCCATTTCACCCGTGAACCGTATCTTTGTGCCCAGGGTTTTTTCCTCCGAATAGTCCCGTTCCTTTCATTTTTAATCTGTCTGCCTGGAACTACCTGGCAGGTACCTTGATGGAGAGGCATAGGAAAGGAAAGATGGTAAATCAGCTTTCAGACACTGTAAAAATTCTCAAGAAATCTAATCGTCGTTGTCGTCGTCGTCGTCATCGTCGGCATCCTTCCGTCTTCGGGAGACGATGATGCAGCATCCGTATGTTGGGGTTGCCTGCGCTTTCGCGAATATCTGCACAGTCCGATTCCCGGGCGGCAGTCTCTGCTGCATTGGCTGCACGTGAACGGTGATCTAGATGTGCCTTACTATAAATAACACGACTCCTTAAGCAAAGCCCTTGACGCGTTCATTTTTGGTGTGCAGCCTGCATGCATCTCTCTCCACCTCCTCTCTCCTCTCTCTCTCTCTCTCTCTCTCTGCTCGCCTCCGCTCGCAGTGTGCCGGCCCTTACCTACGCCTAGGCAGCCTGGAGAGAGAGCACGATGGCGGCATTTCCACATCGCATGTTAAAGCGGGAGACCCGCTGAAATCTCCCCGGAGGCTGGCATGCATGTGGTCTGCTGATGCTGCGGTTTGAAAAAAGAGGGGACCCTGTAGAGCGCCTGGAACGACAATGCTGCTCGCTGAAAAATACCGACGACAGAGTCCCCGTAGGTCAATCTCCCTCGCTCGTCCCCACACCCCCCTCCCTCCTCAAGACTCCTCCGCTTTCCCCCCTCCCTGTTCTCATATCCCGTCTCAGCATGTCTGAATGTCATCCTCAATGCATGTTCTTTACGAAATACAACGCACACATATAGTACACACGCGCGTGTGCGCACCGCACGCACACACCCACACACACACACACACACACACAACACACACACACACCACACACACACACACCACACACACACACACTCGCACACACACACCACTGCGCCACAGCACTTGTTCTCTCTGGACCGTTGGTTTCGAACACAGTAGTTCTCGTACCCGTCCTACCTACGAAATATTGAAGCGTACGCTGGTGAATCTGCCTCTTCCAAGCCTCCCTCTCCCCCCCCCCCCCCCCCCCCCCCCCCCCCCCCCCCCCCCCACACACACTACCCCCCCGCGCTTCAGGTCTATCACGTGACTTCTGACGTGTTTCCCGACCTGCGCGCAAGCCAGACAACATCTCGCACGCCATCTCTCCGCGCGTCTCCGTAGAACAGAGGAGACGCTGATCAGTCCCCCGTTCACAGGAAGCGGAATTAGCTTTGTTACTTCCGGGAGCGACTGCTTGATGGCCTGCCGAGCGAAGCAGAGACCCGTCTGTTGTGTGGACAGTAGGACGGCGGGCACGTGATTGTGATAGCCGTGGGCAGGGAGGAACTACATGGGATCGTTTGAAGATTGGGATCGTCCGCTGTCACCTGTTTTCCCTCGGCTCTCTTTCTCCGTCCGTCCCTTCCTTTCCTTCCCTGTCTTCCAAGCCTTTTGTAGATACCCTGAATCGAAGACGGCTGAGACTGATGAATGTTTTGGGCCTCGGCGCACTATGGGTCATTTGTACAATTTGGTGTAATGTTTGTATTATTGATTTTGTGCGTGTCACCCGTGTATGTTTGTATTAAATTCTTCTTCTTTCTTTTTTGCTTTTTGTAAGCCCCCCCCCCCCCCTCCCCGCCCCTCCCCTCCCCTCCTCCCTCAAATTCCTTAACCCTTTCCCCTCCCCCGAGGCTGAAGTCGTATTTAAAATCTTGAAATCGTGTTGATTGAAGAGGGATGGAAATGAATGAATATGTAATGTGAATTATCTTAGTGACGTAAGTAGATGAGCTCTGAGCGTGTTTCGCATATGCCCCTTCCCCCATTTAAAAAAAAATCAAAGTACGCAGAATCGAAAGTTACTTGATTGTCGATGATCACTGACAAAATAACAAAGGGGACAGATTCCCAGTGAAACAGGAGAGAGAGAGAGGGGGGAGGGGAGAGGAGAGAGGATGAGAGGAGAGAGAGAGAGAGAGAGAGGTGTTGTGGTGTGTGTTGTGGTGCGTGGGTGTGTGTGTGTTGTGTGTTTGTGTGGTGTGGAGCGTTGCTATCATGGCTGACTGTCATTAGTTAGCTACCTTAGCGGTGCGGGTTCTGTGGTGTGGTTTTTTCGGCTATATATTTTCTGTTTGCCTTTGGGGTTTTGTCATTGACACACACGTACACACACTTTTGCTTTCTTTTGGTTTTTGGTGTGTTCGGTCGTCTATCCCTTTACACACAGTACATCACGACATTATCATTCGCGTCGCGCGCGCGCGCTCGTTGCATGGGGGGTGCGTCTTTGTCTCGCATGCACCTATCAATACATTAATTTACATTCTCACTTTGTTCCAAATCCAGGTCTCCGTCAGGTTCGGCCTCCCCCCCCCCCCCCCCACCCCTCCCCGCCTACTCCCTCCCGTGCTACGAGGTACTGCCACCCTACAGGACATTTATTCTTGGCGTCCCTCACCAGGAGAACCCAAGCGAACCCACAGCGAATCCTGTGTCGCCATCTCTCTGGGTTCTGGTCCGTGGACGGTGGCTGATTTGCGGTGACACTTTACACAAAAGACACCGCGGCATGAAACGCACAACATTGCCCTTTCCACCCAGTCTCTCCCGCACTTCCCTTCTTCCTTTTCCCTCCTGCCGTCGTCGGCGAGTCCTCGGGTACTCTTCGTATGTTTCGTTCTCGGAACACTCCAAGCGTCTATGCCCATCGTCCGGAGATCGAAGAGGGAGAGAAAGAGAAGAGAGAGAAAGAGATCTGGGACCCCCTTGGGCCTGAAGGAAGTAGATCCTCATTTCCGGGATGGGGCGGGGGGCTCTACAGCCGCAGCGCGGTGCTGGGGTGCCTGACACGCTTCGTGTTTGTGGAGGTCGACAGCGGCCTGTCGCCGATCTTCTTTGCACAGACGTGGCTAAATACTGTGCCTCCTCTCTCTCTCTGGACGACTTCGACAGTCCATTTGAAAGCAGGCTGACGAGTCAATCACTTGGTCCTTCTCAATTCGCAAGCTTGGGCCTTGAGAATACCAATAAGAAGATAAAAGTGATTTCTCCTTCGTTCTTCCGCAGCATTGTACATCTAATGTTTAGATTAGTCTTGGCCTGAATGGAGGACCAAAGAGGTCG
>JADBJO010021856.1:2500-20000 GCA_016801955.1 Conus betulinus
CGCATGTACTTTTGCGCCCCACGTATGTGGTGTGTGTGTGTGTGTGTGTGGGTGTGTTGTGTGTGTGTGTGTGTGTGTGTGTGTGTGTGTGTGTGTGTGTGTATGTGGTGGGGGTAAGTAGGAGTATGAGAGAGAGGAAGAGAATGATATTCGTATATTCTTTGGATTTTGGTCGCCTTTCAATTCTATTACAGTATCGTAAATCATTTCTTTACAATTTTCTCGTCTCTGAAATGATGAATTGACAGTACGTCAAATACACTCATGGGACAAAAGTCTGTCCCCTCTCGGCACTTCCGGCCTTGACTACCTACAGGCACCTGTTGCTGAAAACTTATTATTCCTACCTTCAGGCTGGACTTAACTTGCTAGTACTTGGTAATCTGGCCCTTCGACTCAAAACATGCTGTCAGCGTCTCGGTAGAGGGTCGTAGAGGGATTGGAGGTAGGCAACAGTCAGTTGATTCCAGCAAGTGGTGAGTGCACGGCGCAGATCTGGGACAGTACTGATGCGGCGAAGTTTTTTTTTTTTTTCTCACGTCAGTCTTGAGGACTTGCCACTCGTTCTCGATCGGATTTAGATCTGGACTTTGAGGGGGCCAGAAAAACCCGGGAACTCCGTGCTGTCGCTTCCAGGTCTCGGTGTGAGCCGAGCGGTGAACAGAGGCGTTGTCTTCTTGCAGGTACCAACGTTTGTTTGGGAAGCGGTCGGCAATAAACGGAGGGAAAATTGTTTTCCAGCATATAAGTGTACATTTGACTGTCCATACTGCCTTCCACGAACACCAGTGGTCCAACTCTGTCATACGAAATGCATCCCCACACCATCCATTTCAATGTAGTCTTCGGGCCAAGATGGACGCTGCACAGAGGAAGCACTGACCACTTTTCTTCGACTTTCCTCCATAGTTTTAACACGTCCATTGGGTTGATCACAATGGTCATTTCATCACTGAATATAATATTTTTTTCCACTGATCGTTCACAGTCCAGTGAAGTTTACTCCTACAGTATTGCAGCCGCTTCTTTCTGTTCACTTCCTTGATGACTAGTTTCTTCACTGGGGGATGCTTTGGATAGCCAAGTCCATGCAGATTTCGCCTGATCGTCTTTTGGCTGACTTCAACGGAGGTTGATGCATGGAATTCTGCTGAAATTTCGGAAACTGTGGCCGATCTGTCCCGTTTTACGATCTTTGACAGTTGCAGACACGCACCTGTTTGTGAACAAGCTTCTATCCCAATAGTCAAGTACTGCCAACATTAAAGGTCATCTCAGTATAAACTCGTCGCCTTAAAAGCCTGACCAGAGTTTAAAGCGAAAGGGGGCACAAAAAGGAACTGTTCTCCTCTCTGGGTTTTCCGTGTGCTTAATTGTTCCTCCTGAGCTAAGGTCGGCAAAACCAGCAAGTTCTCGCTGTCTCATCTGCCTGTCTCTCTGTGTGCTTGTCTGTGTGTTTGTCTGTGTGATTCTGTCTGTCTGTCTGTCTCTCTATTGAACCTTAATTGTATTAAGAGACACAACTCAGAAATGAAATATAACGCAAGTATCACAACGCAGTACAGCTTAATGCAATAAACCCAATATAACACAACTCAAGACACCAACGCAATAAAACCCAACATAATATAACCCAAGACACAAATGTAATATAAAACCCAACATAACACATTTCAAGACACAAATGTAATAAAACCCAGCATAATACAACTCAAGACACAAATGTGGTGGTAAAACCCAGCATAACACAACTGAAGACATGATTGGTATAAAAACTTACATCGCACAACTCAAGACACCAATGCAACAAAACCTAACATAGCACAACTCAAGATACCAATGCAACAAAAAACCTAACCTAGCACAACTCAAGACACTAATAGAATAAAACCCAAGATAACACAACTCACGAATAAAACCCAATACACCAATGCAAACAAAACCCATCATAGCACAACTCCTGACACCAAACCACAGGAAACAAAACTATAGATGCGACCTAACTCACCACACTACGCCCCATTAAACAAAAACAAGCCTTAGAACACAAAAACAAAAATGACGTAACAGAACCTTTAAAAACAAGATAAAACAAACCAGTAGGAACTTACCATTATCCGTGAAGTAGTCGGAGAAAATACATCGACTTCCACTATCATTACTATCACTTTTTAAATCTCTCTCTTTTTCAGGCGAAGAAGTAGCATGGACAGAACTGAAGCATATGTCCCTCTATGCTAGTAAAGCCAAATGCATGTAGGTCACAACTCGTCAAAAACGACAAGAAAATGAAATCCTCATTCGCGCCATTACATGCTCAAGGACAAAATGTTGACAAGGTTACATAGCATAAAGTTTTAGGTGTTATCATTGACGGTGATTTATCTTGGTCTTACCACATTGCAGATCTTGGAAAACGCATTTCTAAGAGAATATATCAACCTTCAAAATTTCTTAAAAATCTAAATCTTGATTTCAGAAAGATATTTTTCATAAATATGCACGCATCCTTTCTCTTATCAATTGTGCATCTACTTCATGGGATGATCCCAGTGAAACTAATCTGAAACTAATAAGTTGTCTGCATAAAAGGGCCATTAAATTCATTCACCTGAAATCCAATCCCTTGACAAAGAGTGATTACAAAACTTAAATATTGCTCCATTTATAGACAGACTCTTTTTTCAACAAACACTTGTGCATTTACAATGCAATGAATGGATCCCCCCCCCCCCCCCCCCCTCTCAAAAAAAATCACTGAAAGCTATGTCTTCAATAGTTACAGACATACACATAAACTGTGTCTCTTCCCAGACCTCAAAGTAATCTTTATAAATCACGTTTTCACGTTTTCTGCATTATGGATGGACCACATGGAATAATTTGCTTCCTCAAAAAAAAAAAAATCATGTCCCTCAACAGCAATATCTAAAAAGCACTAAAAATGCACCTGATAGAAATTCTGTGCATCAGTTAAAGTCATTTCCATCAATACGATCCCCTTCTCTCTCTCTCTCTCTCTCTCTCCTCTCCCTCTCTCTCGCTCTCTCTCTCTCTCCTCTCTCTCTCCTCTCTCTCTCTCTGCTTGAACTTGATGTTCCAAGGTTCCCCTTCACATCTCTGTCCTCTCTCACCTTCGTCCCCTCTCTCCTAGTTTCATTCTGATGTTTCATATTGCATATGAGAGTTATGTATTTGCATAATAGAAATTATGTGCTTTTAAAAACGTTTTAGAGCTTGTGGTTATATGTTGTATTAGTTTTCTTGTTTATGAGGGCAGGATGTAAAAAAAAAAAAAAGCTGGAAAGCTTATTCTTTAAACCCTCAATGAAGATGATTTTGACTTGACTTCACACACACACACACACACACACACACACACACACACACACACACACACACACGCACACACACACACACACATCATAACTGGCATTGAGGGGAAAGGAAATCAGAGAAAGGAGGAGAGGGAGGAGAGGGAGAACTTCGATATAATGCTGCAGAGAGAGAGAGAGAGAGAGAGAGAGAGAGAGAGAGAGAGAGAGAGCAGTTGACACACTTTGTTTAAACCATGGGAGAGGTGTAGTAGCACATTGTGCTAGGAGCATGTTATGGCACAAATAACGCTGATAGTCCATGATGCACATGTTATGGCGGAGATCGTTTTTACTTGTACTGTAATGATATTACAGTGAAGACACTTCCCTGCATTTATTATACAAGTGTCTTATTCAGTCTGACCTTATGACAATACTGATATAAAACTGTTACAAAAGAAATCAAAGCATGTGTCTACGTGAAGTTAATGAAACTTAAAAAAAACAGTGGTAATAATCTGAAACAGAAAAAAGAACATAAGTGGAATTGCATTAACAACAGCACAATGTTGAAATAATGAAAAAGAAAGAAAGAAAAGAAACAAACATAAACCACTACCAACCAAAAAAGCTCAAACATATGCCATTTGGCCAAGAGGACAAGCATATGAAGAGCCCGATACACGAAGCATACGTCTGAGCACTTGGCAACTTCTCTCACTTGACACAAAGGCACCTGGCCTTCTCTGCGCTCCCCCACTCTGCCTCCCCCCCCCCCCCCCCCCCCCCCACTCTTTAATATTCACCCACCCATACTACTCAGACAGTTGTGTACAGGTTTGAGGTGATGACATTGTGATGACCCACACTAGTCTTATTAGCATTTGTGCTAAAAATATGTGAATAAATCATCGGTCGTTTATCTCAGCGCATGCCGGCGAAGTTCAAATAATTTTGGAGATGATTGATGGTAGGAATAGATCCCTCCCACTCTCTCACTTGCAGTATTTTGATTGATTGACACCCTGTCAGCCAGATCAGAAATCTGATTTCACAGTTTATAATACATACAGCAGACACATAGTGTTGCAACTTCACTGACCCCTCAAGACTGCCTGTAGATCAGATCAGTGAAAGACAAAGGGATGACCCAAGAGAAGACCTGGTAATCTCCTTCTACTTTTGATCCCAAGTCTAAGTCATTGATTCTTCCTAGGAAAATGTGAGATGAAACCATATATTGATATCTTGACATCTAACCTTAGTAATTAGGCATGACTCAAAAGACAGTACAATACACTTTCTGTAAAACACAGTCTGGCGGAGGTTTCATATCTGAAGCCAAGAGTTACGTGACATACTTGGATGCGGATGGTGATAGTGCTGTACTGCTCGCTAACCATGCATAGGTTGGTGAAAAATATGCCTTTGGCTTTTCTGGCTTTTCTCAAGTGTGTAGAAGAGAAAACCCTCTTGACTTTCTGTGGGCTCTGAGTGATCCGTGATTTGGATTTCACTTTCAGTCTGTTAGGCCTGAAAGGTCAGGTGACCAAGAAGAGGACAGAGAGGAGCAGGGGTGGGAGGGGAAGGAGGATGGGGGGGGGGGGGGGGGTGTTGACGTCGGGTGTTGCATGGACAATGGCAGGCGCAGACACAGTACGTGTGTGTGTAAATAGGTGTGTCATTCTGTGTGAAACCCGTGGCCTTTTCAAAACATGTCATCGATAAAACTTTCATTTGTATCTTTGGCAGAGGTGCGTAAAGTGCTATGACCCATTGTGACCTGTTTAGTGCCTGAAGGAAATGTTATGAAAATCTTCAAAGACATTTTCTTTCAGACCTGCCACTGTGAGCTCTCAATAGTTCCACACAGCGGCACAGCGCATGTGTCTGATCGATAGTGGAATTCGATTTCCATGATTATAAGTGGGCTGCTTCTACAAACTTACTGAGGATTTTCCCCAAGTAGGGTGAATCCACTTTACTTTCTGTTTGTGTGTTTGTTTATTTGTTTTATTATGAATGCATCTGGCAAGAGACATTCAGTGCACACGTGTGTTTTTATTATTATTATTCCCATTATAATATTTTTATATTCTTTTCGGACAATACTCTTTTGTAATACTGAACTGTTTTGTATTTGTACCCTTGCTAAATGAAAATAGAGCGAGGAGGGAAAACAATGTTTCTGATTGATTTCAAGCTAAAACTACTGAAAATAACAAGAGAAACAAACAAGGTCCCAATACATTATTATTAATAATAATAATTAACAATTATGGTATTTATAATGCGCAAAATCTTGATAAAATCAACTCTAAGCGCACATTATATATCATGGGGGATATTATCACAGGAAGAAATGTGTGCATTTAAGAAAATAAAATAGAGATGGAGAGAGAGAGAGAGAGAGAGAGAGAGGGGGGGGGGGGGAGGGAGAGATGGAAGAGGGAGGGGTATAGTGAGAGAGAGAACTTTGACGCCTTATAAACATTCAGACTGAAAGATGTGAAGAAATACATGCACATCAAGTAATTTGAACAACCAGCTAAAAATAAAATCATAATCGACTCCTGAATGTCTCGTCAAAAATTATCCATTACTTCCATGTTATAATTTCATTTTATTTCCGCCAGTAACTGTATAACATGAATATATAGAGATATAACAGTCATGAATGACATAACAGGTCAAAAACATAATTAGTTCAAACTGTTTGAATCTGTACTTTAATTCCTTATTTCCCCAATTTGAACAATGTGTCACAAGTCGTTTGGCACCTGGCAGCCCAGATCTATGGGGCTCCACATCTATTCTGTTAAAACGCATTCACATACACACACACACACACACACACACACACACACACACACACACACACATACACACACACGCACGCACACACGCACGCACACACGCACGCGCGCGCGCGCACACACACACACACACACACACACACACACACGCTCACTCACACACTCATATACACGCACATACCACACGCGCGCGCGCGCGCGCGCGCGGGCATGCACGCTCGCACACACACACACACACACACACACACACACACACACACACACACACACACACACACACACACACACACACACACACACACACACGCTCACTCACTCACTCACTCACACACACACACACACACACACACACACACACACACACACACACAGCGCGCGCACACACATATGTTTCCTCTAACGTAATCATGTAGTCCATATATATGTTTTTTTTTTCAACAAAATGTTACTTTGCAGTCTTTAGTAGGTCGTTCATCCACCCATGTCCACTAATTTAAGCAAATTCTTGACAATTTAACGTGCATGTTTGAATTAATAGAAAGTATCCCATGACCATCAAAAACTAGATCAGATCATTGTATAGATACTTGCTCGATATACGAAATACCACTCGCAGCATATGTTTTGCAACCAAAAAGAGGTCATATATAGGATTTAATGGTGCCAAAGGTGGCTCTTGTCCTTAAATAAACTCGACCAATACCGGAGCTACCATTGAATCACCAATCGTACATAACGTCCTCAAAAGTATACTTTCTGCTCTTCATGAGTCGGCGAGCTTTAGCTTATTCTTAGCTTTAGTGCAAGCATTATAACCCATCTGACCAGAGAGAGAGAGAGAGAGAGAGAGAGAGAAAGCCAACCGTAAGCCGATAAACACAAAAGAAATGCTAAATTCTAAGATAAGCAGTAAAATCCCCTAAACAAGCACTCGGTGTCATGTAAACCCCAAATAAAACCTATTAAGGCAGAAAGAAATCAAACGACCAGAAAAAAAAAAAAAAACACTCACGCACCGATAATATATACAAGGAGCATGATCAAGAAGAAGGGAAGGAACTCTTGTCAATGTCGAAGGTATCAAGCCTACGTCACACAGGACTCCACAGAATGAGACAGGGGACTGGAATAGCTGTGAGACAAAAGAGAGGAACAGACAAGTGGGGCGAGGGGGAAAGGGGTGGGAGGGGGGAGCAGAAGACTTGAAATACTGCCTTGAGCCAATGTATTGGGGGATGTATTGAAATGAATGGGGCTGGACTGCTCGACCAGAAAGGAAAACAAGATAAAAAGAAACAAACACAACAACCACATGAAACTAAAACCACACCAAGAAATCAAGTAAACAAAAGCAAACAAGCTTGATGGTGCTGGAATCGTTAAAAAGAACAGAAGTGTGCGAACGAAGTGGAATGATTGTCACAGAGGTGAGACAACTGGAACTATTCTTAGGACAAAAAGTTAGTACACCAGAATGACTGACCAATTCAAAATGAAAACAAAACGTTGTCAAATGCTATCAAGTAAATGTTCGTCAAAATGTGAAAGAATGACAATGGTCGTAAGCAAAGAAGTGAACGAACTGGGATGATAAGAAAAAAAAGGAACAGACTGGAACTATGGTTGAGAAGTACAAGAACGACTTGAAGTGATGGTAACAGACATCAATCGACCAGTATAACTGTCAACAAAGAAGTCAAGACAACGTGAGTTTTTACTTTAGGTATGTCTTGAAACAAACGATTTTTCTCCAATACACAATACTGTTTTGAAATCGAATAATGTATATGCTATTTCAGTAGGCCTACTTAGCAAGCATTTCAGCAGTATTTCACCAATGTTCTTTTCCCTGCACATGTTGATCTTCCACAATATGATGATGGCAGTTACAACGCGCACTTTCTTCCCAGTCCTCTGTCTGGCTGTTACTAGTGCTCCAGTTCTGGAAAATTCTTGATCATTCTATGACTTGCTTCAGGGCATCCACAGTGGCAATATTCTCCACCTCCAGTTGTTGTGATTGTGGAGAAGGACCACAGGGACGTCGGAAGGTGTTGCCGTTGATCCAGATCCATTGTTGGCGACTGCAACAAAGTCAGTTACAGTAGTAGTAGTAGAAGTTGTAGTTGTAATAATAGTAACTGTGGTAGTAGGGATAGTAGTGATAGTAGCAGCAGCAGCAGTAGCAGAACCAGCAGCAGTATCAGCAGTAGATGGTGGGGTGGTGGTGGTGGTGGTGGTGTCAAGTCGACAAACAAAGCAAAGGAAATGAAAACATGCCAACAGTACTGATGAAGATGACATTGCCGTGCTCGGTGAAGAGAAGTCATCGTAGGCCATTAATGGAATTCCTACACAACTCTTGAACACGGCGGAGAGGTATCAACTGATATATTTGCTGCCGCCTTCACAACATTTGAGGCACCGGACAATGCCTCTATCTGTGGCCTCAGCCACCTTATCGCCACCAAAAATCCACTACCAGGTGTATCTCTCTGTCAATGTCATCAGCCTTCCAAGCAAAGCAAAACTTAAAGTTGTTCGAGTTAGCCTGCTGCCACAAGTGGATTCTGCTGCTACTGAAGAAGAAGCGTGACACGACATAGGCAGAGGCAGCGTCACACGAATCAACGCTGTGTTAGGGCGTGTCACTATCAGGTGGTACTTAGGACAGCAGAGGAATCTAGATCGCACAGCAGACATGACATCCATGAGGCTTAGACTGCTGCATTGCAAAATTAGGGGAAAATCTTTATCAACAAGTAGAATCAGCCCTGTAAGTGGATTAGCACACTTATTCGATCCATTTAAGAATTGTACTAGTAACGTTGCCATAAATACTGCAAAATCGTGCCTCAGCAGCTTACCTGACGCCATGCCACAACAAGACAGCAATGCAGCCTTCTTCTAAAACCGAAAAGGCAGAGGAGTCAAATTACCACTTTCCGCGGTCACTGAGGAGAAACAATCAGGTTTCGAAATATCGGTATCTGACCAGGAGTTATATGTTAGTGAGCTTCCTCCCCATTGGAGATGGTCTCCCGCTTAGGAGACTATAAGCTTGCTGAAGGTTCATTTTGAGAAGCATTTATTATTCCCCATTCACCCACTCAAGCACATACTGTCAATTAGGCAGAATCATCTACCACTGCAGATATGAAGGCTTATCACCCCCCTATTTCTACAATCTGAGACATAAGAGCAAGCTTTGTTTATAATTCAATATTTCTTGCAGTCATTGCAACACCTAGCTGCTCTGTAAGTTGCTGGAATGGTGCTCGGTACTTATCCTTGGAATTTATTGTTTTATTGTAATTTAGTCCCTTGTGGATTCATTCCAAGAACTGGCCCTCAGCACTTGTGTCTTCAGAGGTTATCTTTTTATATTCTCTTCTTTTCACAAGAAAATGTAGCTTGTTTTGCTCTTTCATGATTTTCTTTTTGCTTCTTAGGTGGCACCTTTGGTTAGTTTTTTTTTTCAAAACTCAACAAACATACTATGGTATTGCACACCAGCCTTTTTCTGGTATAGCATTCTTCTAAAATTGAAAAGGCAGAGGAGTCAAATTACCACTTTTCGCGGTCACTGAGGAGAAACAATATATATATGCCATTAATGGACGTACTCCCAGGCAGACGGTCTGAGTATATGCCGTTAATGGACGTACTCCCAGGCAGACGGTCTGAGTATATGCCGTTAATGGACGTACTCCCAGGCAGACGGTCTGAGTATATGCCGTTAATGGACGTACTCACAGGCAGACGGTCTGAGTACTTGTTGTTTGAACAGACAAAATATCACGATGTTTGAAAAGAAATGCGTGGTTGTTGTCTGTCTTCAGAACAACAAAAAAAAATGCGGTGCACAAACAGAACGATTAGCAACAACAGCCTTTCCACATCCATTCTCAACTGTGCTTACCTCAGCATCTGGAAGTTTATTTGGATAAGACCAGCGACGATGACACAGGGTTTGTTTTTTTTCCACAAAATATTAGGAAAGTGCATGCAGCTGTGAGTATATACACAACATTCTGCGAGTTGAAATCTGTGGCAGCTGGGGCAGGAACTGGAAACTGAATATTCACGCCTCTGAGAGGAATCCCCCTCAGCTGCCGCAAAATGGGACGTCGTTTTTTAGAGCACAGGGTGGATTGATCTAAGAACTTCATATAGTTTCAGTTCTAAACGTACTCGGTAAAATCTCAGCCAGATGGTTCTTGACATGCTATGTGTGAAAAAAAAACTCTTCATCGTTCTTCATTACTTTTGATCCCGAATTAATTGATCATGCTTGATTGAAAATAAATAAAAGAAACAAAAAAAAAAAAAAAAAAAAAACCAGAACTACTGCGCTGCCAAAGGAAAGAACAAACCAATCACACAATATTGATGTGATTTGTTTGTTACTTCGTTCAGTGGCACTGTAATTCTGTCTTGGGTCTCGTTTCCATTTCCGCCTATAGTCTCCTCTCTTGAAAACAACTGAAAAAAAAATCATTGTAGTCTGAGATGATGAATTCAAATCACTCTGAACGTGGGGGAAGAAGAGTGTAGTTAGCCTAGGAGGAGCTGGAGAAAGCACGATTCATGTTTTCATGAGACAGGATTATGATGCTTACTGCTATTATGTTACATGCTTCGTGTCATCTCTGTAGAGGCCACGTACGTTTAGATTCTGACCAGCAAGTGCACGCAAATATTCACGCGTACCACGTGCCTCAAGGCTAGTTTCCTCTCAATAAACTTAAGTAACAGTCGTGAAACTGCGCTAACTAATGCAGTCCTGTGTATGGAATTTAGTAAACGCCATGGACTGGCTGATTTACTGGTGAACCATCTAGAAGTAATCCAGGTAGACAACCAACCAAGATAACCGACCATCAACCCACAGCCAAGCAACCAGTGAAGCAATCAACATTTGAGTCCGGCCATTTAACAACTTGGTGATCACTAATTACTGCCCCTGTTCTTTCTCTAGAGAACACAAAAAAAATCTGTTGAATAATACTGTATGGAAATATTGCAGTAAATACAACTTGCGTTTTATAAAGGTCGGATCATTTTTATGCAAATTCGGCACAGCAGAAATCAGAAGTAAAATCCTTACTACAGCAGAACACACTGAGGTAATGTACACATACTTTCTCGTCAGATGTATGGCATTGACGTGTTGTGTTTTTCCATCACAAGTGAAGCACTTGAAGCCACCCGGAGGCAGCAAATTGAATTAACATTTTTCCCTCGAAGTGATCTTTACAAAAGTGATACGAAGACATCTTGAATTTTCCTCTGTTGCCCAAATCAAGCAACGTAGAGCAATAGCAGTGGCAAGATTCGAAATGAGCGCAAGGTCCACATGAAATGAAATAACATAACGCAACATCAAGGTGTGTGTGTGTGTGCTAAGTGGTTGAAATATGTGCGCACTAATGTGCATGATAAGAGCCTGAGTGCTGAGCACAACGAAAAGAAGGGAACTGTCGTCCTGTACTTCTCACACTGTTGAAGCGGTGAGTATGCACACTCGCTGTCAACGCCAATGCAGTTTGTCGTGACAACTGATGACGTCAATTATAGTACAAACAGCCATATCCTACTTTCCCTTCCATTCCTCACCTCCCATTCCCTGTTCTGTTCTGTTCTGTCTTACCCTGAAAAGTCTCTACCCCTAAGTACTTAGCACTTTTCTGTTCTTTTAAGTATGTGTTTTAAATGCAGAATTTTGTTTCCATGCAAACACCATCTGCATGCCCCCCCCCCCCCCCCCCCCCCCCCTCCCCTTCCCTCTCCATCTTTATCAACCAGCCCCCTCCACCCTGTGGCTCGTTATCTATAATGAAACAATGGAATTGTGTAGAAACATAGTGTGCTGCGGGCTCGGTAGTATTTGAAATGAACACCACCACCACCACCACCACCACCACCACCACCATCAACAATATCATAGTTACAATAACGAATACTGTCGATTGCCTTCAACTCCTGGCCAGACAGTGTGTAAACTACAAATATTATTATAAATAAACAACTGTATTCTCCTTCTACTACTACTACTACTACTATTACTACTACTACTACTACTACTACTACTACTACTACTACTACTACTACTACTACTACTACTAGTAGTTCTTCGAACAAATAACTATAGTACCAATAAAAAAAATTGTTTCCCATCAGACTGGAGAAAATGGTGAAATACTAATTTATCAATGGTACTAATATTTAATTATATATAATAATAATAATAATACCGATTTTTTTTTAATAATGATAATACTAAGGATGATGATGATGATGATGATGATGATGATGAATGACTAACATTGTGAAACAAACTGTAACTTCAATAGTGTCTTTTCCAATAAGCTCAGATTGTATAGCATTGTTCTTCTTCTTCTTGTTCTTCTAATCATCAGTATTATCTTTATCATTGATGCTGTTTTTTACTATAATGATATAAATAATAGTAAAAGTAATAATGATACTAGTAATAATACTAATTACATTGATGTTAATAATAACAAAAAATAATACAGTAACAATGATAATAATAATAATGATAATAATGATAATAACAAGATTAACAACAACAATAATAACAATATATACAAATATAATGATGATGATGTTAATGATACCAACAATAACAATAATAAGTGTCATAATTGTTGTCGCCGTTGTTGTCGTCGTACTTGTTATCCATTAAAAAAAAAAATTTCATCATGATTATTTGTTATTGTTATCGTTATTATTATTATTATCATTATCATAAGACTTACTCCACTTGTTGCCCATCAGCACAGGACATCCAGCATGGTGGGTAAGCAGATCCCTGTCTTTCATGTGAGGCTGGTAGTTGTACCACATCAACGCCATGCCCTGTTCCCCCCCCCCCCCCCCCCCACACACCACACACACACACACACACACACAGACACACACACACACAGAGATGAGCATGGCGATACACGTCAGGAATGAGTCAGACGAACATGATGAAAGTAGGAGGAAGGAACGGATGAATGAATATCTCTCTCTCTCCTCTTCTCCTCTCTCCGCCTCTCTCTCTCTCTCTCTCTCCCTCTGCTCTCTCTCTCCTCTCTCTCTCTCTCTCTCTCTCTCTCTCTCTCTCTCTGTCTCCCTCTCTCGTCTCTCCCTCTCCTCCCATCCTCTCTCTCTCTCTCTCTCCCTCTCTCTCCCTCCCTCATCTCTCCTCTCATCTCCCCCCTCTCCTCCTCTCTCTCCTCTCCCCCTCATCCTCTCCTCCTCTCTCTCTCCTCTCTCGCTCTCTCCTCTCTCCCTCTCTCCCCCTCTCTCTCTCCGCTCCTCTCCTCGCTCCTCCTCCCTCTCTCTCCTCTCCCTCTCTCTCCTCCATCTCTCTCGTCTCATCTCTCTCTCCCTCTCCTCTCTCTCTCTCTCTCTCCCTCCTCTCTCTCCCCTCTCTCTCTCTCCTCTCTCTCCTCTCCCTCTCTCTCTCTCTCTCTCTCTGTGTGTGTGTGTGGGTGTGTATGTGAGTGTGTGTTACACAAGCCGCTGCCTACACGTTCAAGACGACCTCATTATCAGCTGTGTATGCTCGCACCAAAACCATGTGACGTAATACACCCAGTCTGTGCTGTGGCGAAATAAAAGCCAGATCGGCCTTTGGACTTATCCACTCCAGCAGTCTCGCCTTGGATGGATGTTTCTGAGCAGTGCACTATGGCGTTGTGGAACAGAGGACCTGAACCCTGGGTCCACGGCAGGGCTGGGTTCAGTGGAGGCACAGCAGCCTCCTCAGCACAGGTCACTTGAAGGAACAGCCTGGAACGGACGGAACCGTCGTCCACTTGTGACTAGGTCACTTCAAGGAACAACCTGAACAGGACAGAACCGTCGTCCACTTGTGACTAGGTCACTTCAAGGAACAGCCTGAACAGGAGAGAATCGTCGTCTACCTGTGGCTAGGTCACTTCAAAGAACAGCCTGAACAGGACGGAACCGTCGTCTACCTGTGGCTAGGTCACTTCAAAGAACAGCCTGAACAGGACGAACCGTCGTCCACCTGTGGCTGGGTCACTTCAAGGAACAACCTGGACAGGACAGAACCGTCGTCCACCTGTGGCTAGGGAACTCCCATTCTGCATCATCCAGTTCCAGCCTCCACGATGAGCCATACCATGCGGCCTTGGAAAGTGTCCATCTGTTCTGTTCAGTGATATGGGGAAGGATGTTTCTATTCTCAGTGAGCAGTATGCTATCCCCCACCAGGTGGCAAGGAACATGAGAACATAGAGAGAAGGAGAGAGGAAGGAGAGAGGGTAGAAATGATGAGAGGGAAGGAAGGCCAAGACTCTTAAGTCGAAGACGACGATGTGTGTTTAAAGTCAGTCTGATCTCATGAACTACACCCAACGATTCGGAAACTAAACGGACGACCCTGAACAAAGATCTAAAAGAAACACAAATCAAGATGTTGAGAGGTTACCGACCGGAATAACATGTCTGTAAAGAAGCTAAGATGGCAGTTATACCACTGTGGTTGGTTACCTTCGAGATCTTACCAAGGCAGAAAGATAACACGAACGAGTGACGCGGAGAAAAAGTGTGAAGGTCACATCACTGATAAAGTGAAACTTTCAATGCCAAAAAAAACAAAATCAGGATCAATCGTTTAGGTGGAAATTCAGATTATCCCATTACAACGAGGGCAGATAAAAGAAAAGCGATGAAAGACAACCCTTGCAAGGATCAAATGATTTTTAGCCTACTAAGATTTCCTTTGATATTTCAATGACATTTTATCATCTATTTGAAGGCTGGCGAGTAAAATAGTCTTGGTGTACTTTGGGGTTTTCAATGACAGTATCGAGGATTGTTTCTGCTAAGCGTATCTATTGTTGAATTTAAAAGAAATGGGGACCAATATCTCCGCCTGGTCTGTCCGTCTGTCAGACTATATCAACACATGCGAGTCAGCTAGAACGCTGTGGTTCGTTCCACGGAAGCATAAGGAGGTAGTGAACGGTCGTTCAGGTTGTTAGGAACCGCGGTAAGAGTTCGGGTGCTGCTGCGGATAGGGAAAAAAAAACCTTCATGTCTTCTTTGCTTCAGTTGTCTGCCAGACAGT
The DNA here is from genome assembly GCA_016801955.1 of Conus betulinus. Classification (NCBI taxonomy): domain Eukaryota; kingdom Metazoa; phylum Mollusca; class Gastropoda; order Neogastropoda; family Conidae; genus Conus; species Conus betulinus. The sequence goes on from JADBJO010021856.1 coordinate 17,749, forward strand.
GACAGTGTAGTGTTGAAACCCGCCACTGCCTACACTGCGTTAGTGTGTGACGTTAGTGCCTTGTGGACCCCAGCTCTGTTCCACGAGAAGACGTTTTGTCCAATACGCTCTACGCTCAGATTCCAAAAGGTCTCTGGGCTGTTTGATTTGAGGCCAGTTCTAAACCTCTGTGCAGAGTGAATTCATTTCATAGGAAAGTTTCATGGGATAGATGTAATTCCTCTTCGTGATGAAATGGTGTTAATAAATGCATAATTGTCTGTGGATGGATAAACCGATGTAACTTTTGAAGCATTTTGTGGATGGACGGGTGTGTGTGGGTCGGTTGGAAATGTTGTAAAATTCAGGGGTATGTGATGAGAAAGTAGTCATTATAATTATGGCAATAAAAATTGTGAACTGCGGATACTGGATAATTGATGTGGTTGGGCATAACGGAACGCCAGTATGGTGGGGTAAGGTAAGGTAAGGTAAAGGTCATGTTGCTTATAGCCGAGCCAACCGCAAAAGGCCACATCAGGGCTGTCACCACACGCCAGTATGGTTATTAAACAAAAATCAGTGTACTAAAAAAAAAGTCTCATCAGACGTGAAGATTCATATCACCAAATAAACAGTTGCAATTCAATGAACTACTCAATCTTAGAATTTGCATCATGAACAGTCATTTTTTTATCGAAACAAACTTTCACAGAAGACAGGGTGAGAAACACAGTGTGTATTGACATTTTGCTCCAAAATTTAATGTTTTCAAACAGATATAAACGCTGCTGCTAATGACGAAACTGAATAAGATTTAGATAACAAGGGTTTTCGCCCATCTTTTCAAGACGAAGTGTTGTTAAAAGTCAGGGAGTTGTTTATTATGCAAAGTATGATTACGCGGAGTCTGTGATTTGCAGATAGATAGATAGACAGACAGAGAGACAGACAGACAGACAGACAGACAGACAGACAGAGACAGATAGATAGATAGATAGATAGTAGACAGACAGAGAGTCAGATAGAAAGAGAGACAGAGAGAGAGAGAGAGATAAACGGAGAGAGAGAGATAGATAGACAGATAGACAAATAGATAAATAGAGAGAGAGACAAATAGTCAGACAGATAAATATATAGATAGATAGACAGACAGATGGATAGATAGATAGACACACAGATAGACAGATAGATAGATAGAGATAGATAGATAGATAGATAGATAGATAGATAGATAGATAAACAGATCGATAGGCAGACAGATAGAGAAGCAGACAGATGGATAGATAGACAGATGGATAGGTAGACAGACAAGTAGATAGATAGACAGACAGATAGACAGACAGATAGAAAGATAGAGAGATAGGTTGGATAGATAGATAAATAGTTAGGCAGACAGGCAGATATATAATTAGACAGATAGATAGATAGATAGATAGATAGATAGATAGATAGATAGACAGATAGATAGATAGATAGATAGATAGATAGATAGATAGATAGATAGATAGATAGTTAGAAAGACAGACAGGTAGATAAATAGATAGAAAGACAGACAGACAGACAGACAGACGGATGACAGATAGATGGATAGATAGATGGATAGATAGACAGGCAGACAGACAGACAGACAGACAGGTAGATAGTCTGATAGACATAGACAAACCGCTGCAGCAATAACTCTCCAACAACCAACAGGAGTTCTTCCTGCTATTAGCAGCAACATATCTGACACAATTAAGGATCAATTAAAAGAACACTCAATTCAGCAGATCCTATCTATGTGAGGGGCAACCATGAAAACTTTTACCTTAATAGGTGACACAGACACACCGACCCTGGGAAATACAGTGGCTCCACCTTTCTCCACGTCCGACAGCTGTGGACACACACACACACACACACACACACACACACACACACACACAAAAAGAGAGAGAGAGAGAGAGAGAGAGAGAGAGAGAGAGAGAGAGAGAGAGAGCATGTCTATAATTAAAATTTCAAAATGGAGTGACTGATGGCGGAGAAACGATGCAAAATTTAGAAAGAGAGGGGCTTAGTTACCGCCAAGGACATTGACAAACAAACAAACAAACTTGTCCTGTGCTTTGTTTGTCAATGTCCTTGGCGGTAACTAGCCCCCTCTCTTTCTAAATTATAACTAAAATTGTCTAAAGCGAAAACACAGAGCATGGCAGAAGAACAGGTAGCAGTTCAAACCATTGTTGACAAGTTGCCTTTGTATGGCGACGTCATTTCACCGGTTGCGTCCA
>JADBJO010021856.1:27500-28851 GCA_016801955.1 Conus betulinus
GTCGAACCCGATCCCAAACGTAGCGTCTGTCATAGTAAACGTACCTCTCAAACGGACTTCGGCATCCAGTTAAACCCGACCGTTCGAGATACACGGTGATCTATTCGAAACGGGCAGTTAGTATCCTCCAACCAATCAACGCTCAGCATTGAACCAACACCCATGACACAAGGAAAAATGGCGTCGTCCAGCAAGGCGGTCAGACTGTCCGATTCGGAGACCAAACATTTGATTGAATTGTACCAAGGCCATGATGTACTTTGGAATGTCAACTCAAAAAAAATATAAGAATCTAAATATTCGAGAAAAAAAAGCTTCGTATTCAACTGTACAGTCCTTTGAAGCGGCATGTGGGATCAAACTCGAAGGTTTTAAAACTATCGTGAAGCACTCCGTCCGTTCGACACTGACTGGTCGGACCGCACAGGTTCAAACGTTTCGTCTCAACTGTACGGACGAAAAGGCTCGTGTGTCAGCAGCTTAAGGTTTGTCCTTCGCTGCCTCAGTCCGTAAGTCATAACATCTCCGAGCTTTTCACGCAGACTTTCATTTCACAGACTGGCTGGGCATCACACGTTTAACAGTTCATTTCCTCACAACACAATTCTTGTCAACATGTCGTCGATGTTTCATTGAAAAGCACGTCTGAATACATCGGTGTGTAGTTCAGATTTGCCATCTTCGTTTCAGTTCTCAGTCATTTCATATCTTGATCTCTAACATCCAAACCTACCCCCTTAGTGCTGACACAGGAAACAGACATGAAACGTGACACGATGCACTCACTGTTGGTAAAAAAAGGTCTCGCAATGTGAAACATATCAACTCCAGGACGAAAAAAAGCACATCCCTTTTTACACAAAGTCGTCTTGACCGAGAAAAGCGCTTCTAAAGAAAAAGCAGACTGGGGTCATCGGAGAAAAGCACAGCAGGGGTCACATATAGCAATCTCAAATCTTGCAGAAAGGTCGACAGAAGTAACATCTTGTCAACTGCTGGAAGTCAGCAGTGATAAGGTCATGAAAGCTCGACGTGAAATCACATCGTTTGTCATTAAAGTTTTCGACAGACGAAAAACAGACAGTAAAAAGACAGACAGATAAATAAACAGACAGTCAAACAGACAGATCAGATAACAGACAGTTCAAACAGGACAGAATGGTAAACAGACAGTTAAAACGACAGTCAGAGTTGGAAATAAAAAGGCGAGTGGCCGAGAAAGAGGAACAAAGACAATTATAGACACAGAGAGAGAGAGACAGAGGAGAAAGAAGAGGGACGGGGAATAGAGAGGAAGAATAGAAGGTGGTGGCGTTTACAAATTAATGAACAATCATAGATTTGGGAAGCA
>JADBJO010021857.1:0-15000 GCA_016801955.1 Conus betulinus
CAATCATGTATGGTCGCCACACTATCCCACACCACACACGCACACACCGAACGCGCGCGCAGCACACACACACCCACACCATACAAAATACTCCGCGCGTGCACCCTCACACGCCACACACCACACACACCCAGAATTCGTGACAACAACACACAACGACAACCTGACAGACACACAAGGAATAGAAATTACAAGCACACATGCAAGTCAAGCAATATCCACACATGAATAACTGACTGACCAACACGTAGACACAGACAGACAGACCCACTAAGGGAGCAGTTGGTGGGAGTGTCTACAGACACACTGGCAAACAGGACACAAACCAGAGCCACAGACTACGAGATACAACGAACAGGCGTACAAACGCGGACAAACATATCAGAGGTAGTATGAAAACAAAGTTTCAGGCAGGGAGTGGAAGTTTCTTGATATAAGGAAGAAGTGCTAGTATTCCACAGCCGTATACAACTCATGAACCAGGAAATTGTCCTCTGTCTCTCTGACCCTCTCTGCTCGTTATCTGTCTCTCTGTCTGTGCTGTCCTGTCTGGTCGGTCTGTACTGTATGTGTGTGTGTCTATATCGATTCTACATCTCTCTCTCTCTCTCTCTCGCTCTCTACTCTCTGTGCGGCGCATCTCGAATGTAACATATACCTGGTCGGTCCTGTCTGTCATGTCTGTCTGGATCTCTCTCTCTCTCTCTCGCTCTAACATATACATCTATCTCTTCTCTCTCGCCTATATGCTCTCTCTCTCTCTCTTATCTCTCTCGTCTCACGCACACACACGGCGATCGATATATGTTATATAAATATAAATGTATGATGTAAAACCTCTTCTACTCTCTCTCTCTCTCTCTCTCTCTCTAATAATATATAGATATTCAGATATATATATATTATAATGTCATCTGTCAGGCGGTATCTGTCGGTCTGTCTGTAGCTTCGATCGCTCTCGCGATCTCCTCTGCTCTCTATCTCTCTTCTCTCTCTTATCTCTCTCTCTGTGCGAGCCAGCATAGCAATTTAATTTTGTTTTTTGTTTTACAGTACATGTCTGTCTGTCGTCGGTCTCTCTCTCTTTCTCTATCTCTCCCCCTTACACACATACATTCATACTTCTATCTATCTCTCTCTCTCTCTCTCTCTCTCTTCTCTCTCATGCACCAAACACACACACGGCGATATATAATATCATATCTATGTATATTTACAACCTCTATCTCTATCTCTCTTCTCTCTCTCTCTATATATATATATATATATATGTCTCTGTCGGCGTATCTGTCCGTCTGTCTGTCTGTCTGTCCTCTCTCTCTCTCTCTCTCTCTCTCTCGCTCTACCCTTCGTTCTGCCCCTCCCCCACCCACCCTCTCTCTCTCTCTCTCTCTCTCTCCCCGCACTTTTTTTCAACACAAGACGAGTGTGGTATGCATTCATCCAAACCGACTTCTACTGGCGCAAAAAGGGGGGTAAAAGGGGGCAAAACTACAGGCAGATGAGAGATTAGTATCAAGTGGGGGATGGCTGGCGGTCTCTCTCATCTCTCTACATGCCGGCCCTATCAGGTCCGCAGATACGCTTGCCTTTACGTCTTCAGTTGACACCAAACGCCGCCATTTTGAGCAGCCACGGGGGTGCCGGCTGGAAGATGACGGCAGTTGGGTAAACAGTGTCGAGTAGTGTTTGTTGTCGTTGGGAGCTAAAACAGAGTGGGCTGCGGTCTATCTCTGTCATCTTTGAAGAGAAGTGACGACAGCCAGCGGGTTCTGTGTCGTGGGAACACTGAGGGGCTTGTTGTGAAGGGGGTCCGTGCAGTTGTGGGTGATTGTGGAGGAGCAGACCGCGCGCGGCGCGCGCGCGCGCGTGCGGGTGTGTGTGTGTTGTGTGTGTGTGTGGTGTGTGTTGTGTGTGTGTGCGCGCGTGCGTGGGTGGATTGGTGTGTTGTGTGTTGTGTGTGTGTGTTGTGTGTGTGTGTGTGTGTGCGCGAGCGAGTAGTGCAGGATTGTTGTGGGGCGCGCGCGCGCGCGGTGTGTGGTGTGTGTGTGTTGTGTGTGTGTGTGTGAGCGCGCGCGCGCGCGCTGCGCGTTTGGTGGGGGTGAATTTGTGTCTGGGTATGGAGGTGTAAGTGTGTGTGTGTGTGTGTTGTGTGTGTGGTGTGTTGTGTGTGTGTGGCAGGATCTTCGTGTGTGTGGGCTGTGTGTGTGCTGTGTGTGGTGTGTGTAATATATAAAAACATAAATTCTCACTCCCCCCCACCCACCCTCCCCCTCCTCTCGTGTTGCGTTCGGCGCTGCAGGCCGGTGTGTGCGCGCGCGCGTGTGTTTGTGTGTGATATTGTATTAGCCCGTGAGTGCCACGCTGCGCGCGGTTGTGTGGCGCCCGTCATGGCGCGAGCCATGAGCATCTCTATCTCCTCTCTATCTCCTCTCCTCTCCTTCTCTCTCCTCTCTCCTCTCTCTCTCGTATCTCTCTTCGCTCTAGTTGTTTGCTCTCAGAAAGCCTGAGGTAGTGAGATCTTGCGAACCCCCACAACGATCTAGGCGTATGGTGAAATGTGGGAAACGACAAACAGAGTTTCGGGGGGCCTGTGCTGTGAATTCTGCGGTCAAAACTACATTCGCTAATGGTTGAAGCTGTTATATATGGTGTGACATAGGCTACCTTACATAGCATACACAACGTTGTATGATTTATATGCACGAAGGGGAAAAAAAGACCTGGGTATCGAGGGAACCGGAGACAACGCCCTCACCGGTATCAATCAGGTAGGGTATCTCGAGGAAACAATATCCGCTGACCTATATAGGGGAGGCGGATTCGTGGGTGGGGGAGCTGTAGAAAAGGTTCATGGTGGGACGGCGAGTGTGGTGGCTCACGGCGTCTCTGCGGGGGGTGTGATAGGTAGCTGTCCCACATCGGATGTAGTGGAGGGGGAGTTGTGGGGGTTAAACAGATAAGCACAAAGGCTTGGGATTGTGACTGTGGTTACATCAGGTGTGGGAAATAAAATAACTTCAGAGCAATATTTTCGTAAACGTTTGATTGACTGTAAAATGGCAAGAACGAGAACTTTTTTTTGTAAACAGACCCTTTTTTGTAAAACTTAAGCAATATTTATCACGAGTAAATATGGATCGAAAACTAAAATGTGGTAGCGACTAGGTTTGGACTGGGTCTATATGATTGAATAAATAAAAATCGTTTTTAGGTATAAAATCCTGTATTGACTGCGATCAGATGTGTTTCCATTATATGTCAGATGTGTCTAGGACAGAAGATGAGATACACTTCGTCTTTGTTGCCCAAGTTGAAAGAAATCAGAGAAAAAATTTTCTGGAGCCTAAATATTATCGAGACCCCTGTTTATGTAAACCGCTAAGTTTACTGATGGCATTCTAAACTTGATGTTATACACAATGTTCGTTGTTGTTTTTATATAAGGCTTATAAAATTATAGAGGAAACCCAGCTATTTGGTAGTGCTGAAGATGACTTTGCCCATTGGTCGTTGTTGAGTATTTTTTTTTGTGTTTTGAATAATAGTAATGATGAAAGAGTTATGATATTGTACATGGGTACCCCTTCGTGAGGGGACTGAGGGACTACATGCAAGAGGAGACTGAAATATACCACCATCCATGTCAGTTCCACAGGTCTCACTCTCGAGAGGATGAGTACTTCTAGGGAAGGCGGAGCGACTCTCGATCAAAGAGCTCTCTCGAGCTAGAAGTATTGCTATCTCGCTATCTATCTATCGCTATCTATCTATCATCTATCTATCTACTATCGATCTATCTAGCGATCTAATCTAGTGCGGCGGGGATCTATCGTATAGGAATTCATCTATCTTATCGAGCTATCTATCTATCTATCTATCTTCCTGGGAGGAAGAAGGGGGGGTCCAGATAGGGACGAGAGGGGTTTTGGAATCGCCGTAGAGGAATCACATGCACACCCACACACACACAAACACACAGCCCACACACACACACACACCACATACACGCCAAACACACACACACACCAAACCACCAAAACACCACACCACAAACAACATATACAAATACACACAAACATACACCAAAAACACACAACCAACACACGGGCGACAGGGCAAACACGGACACACACACAAACACACACACAACACACGGGCACTAAAGTATAAATACCATGGGTTCGGTTCATCGCACTGGCGCTGTTGGCTTTTTGACTTGGGTGACTACACTGTCTGTCTTGTGGTGGGAAAAGGAGTAAAGATCACTTCAAGGTCCCTGCCTGTATGTGAATGGTAAACGAGACTGGCCTTTGGAGCTCCTAGCAAGGGTTTGATTACACACCACAGCAAACTTTGTTGTAGTTCTTTCCCGTCCGGACAGGTCTAGGCTAGGAAATGGTGGGGTTAAGAATGAGAAAACAAAAAAACCCAAAATAACATTTTCGTGTCCAGGGACAGAGTGTGTTAGCCGCTCTGATGGACTCCTGTGTCCAGGACAGGTGTGCTTTGCCACCCGCTGATGACTCTCATGCGTTAGTCCAGGGCCGACGATGTACTGAACTACCATGGCCGGACATCATGGACCAGAGCTACTGGAGATGGACAAGAACCACAAAGCTGTGGAAGTACACTGGTATGATGTGAAGAACCATGGCCGAAAAGCATGCGCATTGCAGACTAAAGTGAAGGGGTTCGCCGAGAGCAGGTGGCTGATTTTACTTGACAGAACAATAATTGGCCAGAGAGTGACTCTGAACTGAGTGACTGAATTAGATTTACTTGAAAAGAAAGCAGATGGACCTTGAAGGGCGAAACGTAATAATGTGTTCTTTTAATGGCATGAACAAAGTGAGAATAAGAACAGTGATGACTGCGAGTGAATGTTGAAGGACTTGACAGCAAAAAATTGGGCGTGAATGGGTTGAGGTTGACAGACAGCAAAGCGTGACGTGCCCCCTCTCCCCCCCCCCACCCCCCCCGGTCGACCCCCCCACCTCCCCTTCCTCCAGCATTGCCAGGTGTTTCTCGTTTAAGGACAAAGTACGCATTTTAAAACCTAAGGCCAAGTTAAAAGGAACTAACATCTTTGTCGGCGAAGACTTTACTAACAGGTCCGTGAGATCAGACAGAAGGTCAGAAGGTCACTCCTCATTTAAAAGTTACTAACAGTGTCCATGACGTCAGACAGAAAGTCAGAAGATCACTCCTCATTTGAAAAGTTACTAACAGTGTCTGTGAGATCAGAACAGAAGGTCAGAAAGTCAATCCTACGTTTGAAGGTGGCGAGGAACAGTGGCAAGAAGCGCAGCAATGGACTTTGACCATCTCTTTGTGGCCGACAAGAGGTACGGGCTCGATGTCTCTGGTCAGCTAAAAGAGTTAAAATAGGGTTTTGGATGACCTTCTTGCGATGAACAAGGATGTGAATTCAGGAGGTAAGAAAATAACTTGATACCGGTGGAAGAACTGGCCGTTCTGGATTGCGTCGTGAGTAGCTTTGCACTTGTTTTGGACGACAGAGTTATGGACAGTGTGAGCGCTGGCTCTGGCAGTCACTTGACTGTGTATTACAGTTTCAATGACAGCCGTTTGAATGGAAACTTCTTTAAATCGATTACGTAGATAACGATACTAATATCTGTATGGAAAACAGCGTACTTGATATGGTCATACTCAATTGATAACCAGGGGGAGGAAAGGGTCTAGACATGCCTGTATGAAGAATAAGGTGTTCAAGCTTTCTCTGTGATGATGTCAATAGTTTACTTTCAAAATTACTGACAATGCCTTTATTTCCTATGCCTGTGGTTTTGATTTATATTTTGGAGAAACATGTTTGTAGGTTATAAAGCTTTTATCAAAGCTGTTGTAAAACTGTGTCATCAGGGAAGGGACGATCTGGAGGCTGCGTTTGTTCAAAACAAAAAAATTTGGTCACTTAATATCATAATTATGTGGAAGTTGATTGCTCTGACATGTCTTTTGATCAAAAAATCGCTTTTTAGGTACAATGAAAAATATTGCATTGGTTTGTGCGTACATTCCACCTGAAGAGTCTCCTTTCTATAAATCGTTTCATGTTGATAATGGTATTTTCCATGCTGGAACGAATGTCTTGGCTGATTGCTGTGTGTTCCACTCCGTGGACATTAATATAGTACAGTGTCCAGATCTTGAACATCAGAACTGCAAATTTTCCCCTGATTTGGCGACTGATGTTTTCGATTTCGGTTTGCAAATGAAAAGTCAGCCACCTAACACAGATAGTAGAGGGGGATGTTCTCATGATATGGTAACTTGCTGTTAAATCATGCTGGGATTGTTTTTATTGGATATTAGAATGAACTGGTATGTCATGGCAATCGCCATGGTTGCTTCAGAGAAAAGAATAGCATAGCAAGCAGTGGAAAGCAGCGTTAATGATTATTTCTTGTATCTAAAGATTTTCTCCACTTTTTGTGACTTCTGGTGACTTGTTTGTTTCCAGGCAGAACGAACTGAATCCGATCCTTTACGTATCGAATTCATATTTACCACTCAACAGATAACAGCGACAAATCAACAGATTGACCCGTTGAGGTACTGTGTCCGATAACATTTGTTGAGGTTAATTTGACTATGCTTTGACTGCCGGAATTATAATGTGTAACAGCCAGAAATGCGCAAAATTAAGTAAGACTTTAGAATTGATTAATATGATAGACATAACTGGCCAGAAAGGAATACAAAAACCTCCAGAAACAGAGGTAGAAAAATATCAATAAAAAAATCCGTTAGATGATACGATTAGATCTCTTTCTTCACAGCAGGGGTTTTGGAAAACAATGAAAAGAGCCTTATTAGAAATATCTACGGAATAACATTTCCCTGGATACATGGTATGAGCATTTCAAATATTTGTTAGATGAAGATATTTTGGATGAAGATGAACTTTCTTTCGTTGTCAATGAGGGAGAGAACGAGTGTTTTAATCGCCCAATAACTAAAAAGGAAATCACATTTGCCATGCGGCATTCTGGAGCTCTATCTCCCAAGAAAGCTGGACAGAGTCTGTAACTGTGCCCTTATTCACGAAGGGCGACGTAAATAGTCCTAATAATTATAGGGGTATCTTTTTGGTGGACGTTATTAGTAAAATGTATAGTACTGTTATCAACAATAGACTACAGGAATTGATTGAGTGTGATAATATTACAGGACAGCATCAAGCTGGGTTCAAAAGGGGTTACTCTACTGTCGACCATATGTTTACTCTTCTTGCGTTTGTTCACAAACAATTTTCGTTAAACTGTAAATTTCATGTTGCGTTTATTGACTTTGAAAAAGCCTTTGACTCCAGCCAAAGATTATCTAAAAGATATGGAGTCAAGGAAAAAATATTCTGCTGTATTAGAGCCATTTACAAAGTCGTAAAGACCAGAAATAAGAGGTGGTTCCAGTCTGCCAGATTGTATTCATTGTTCTATTAGGGTAAGGCAAGGTGATGTCTGTAGTCCTGTATTATTATATCGAGGGTTGACAACTAGAGAGCCAGCGAGAACTCCAAAAACGCTCAACCGGGAAGGGAGCGACATAAGTTTAAAAATGTGATTAAAAAAGAGATTAAAAAAACACCAACAAGCTTGTTTCCAGCTCTCTGCTCTCTTCAGGGTGTTCATTTTGGGCACGCTACCGGTGTTATATATATTATGTGTGTGTAAGCATGAGTTCTGCATGTGTTTCACGCGGCCTGTATCTTTTTACAATTTTGATTTTTGGGGGGGTGCGTTCAGGGAGGGTGTGTTAAGGAATGGTGTGTTGACAAGAATTTCCATTTGTGCCTGCAATTGTTTATGATCTCAACTTTTGAATTCAGAGTTGCTAGATGAGGTTTGCATAATATCAGCCACTTTTCTGTAGAACATAGGTTGCATATTTTTAGAGATATTGTTGTATGGTGCTGCTCTTTTTATAATTTCCATGATATATATTATAGTCTATTTTTTATCTTTAAGTTTCCAAATGTTTGCTTAGTTCTGTTTGGTTTTATATTTTTCATTTTTGAAGGACTGTTTATGGTTTGCATATCTAGTTTTGAAATGGTTTGCAGTAATCCCTATGTATGTTTCTTTGTCACTATCAGTTGTTACTACTGGCTTGGTATACAATATTATTGTAAAGGCATTTATTATTCAGGGGGCATTGATCTTTTTTGTGCAGTTACAAGATGTCCTTTTGTTACCCTTTTTGGCTGTGTTGCCTTTAGTTTTGTTAGATGAGTCAATTATGTTTTTGAGGTTGGGCATACATGAATATGATAGCTTGACGGTGTTTTTTATTGAATATTTTAGATAGTACATGTTCTTTTGGAAATGATGTTATAAGAATTTTAAAGAATTCTTTTCCTACATTAGTCTTTATTCTTCCATCATATGGGGGATTATACCATATGATCTTCCTTTTCCTGTTTTTCTTATTACTGTTCATGTTATTATCTGGGTTGTATTGTAGTTTGTAGTTGTAGCCACTTTTTTTCAGTGCCTCTTGGTATTCAACTGCTGCACTGTTGAATACTTTTTCTCGTTGCATGACAGGTTAGATAGTCTTTTGTTTATGCCATTGGGTATGGTTTTTAGGATAGAAGGTGGATGGTTACTTTTGATGTCTACGTGGATGGGTGTATCATTAGGTTTTTTTATATGGTTTGTATACATGATCATTAAGGTCTAATGTTATGTCTAGGTAGTTTACTACCTTCTTGTTGGCTTCTACTGTGATTTTTAAGTTGTGGCTTTGGAAGATTTTGCAAAGTTCTTTTTTCTTTATTTTCAATATTTTCATTAGACCTTAATGATCATGTATACAAACCATATAAAAAAACCTAATGATACACCCATCTACGTAGACATCAAAAGTAACCATCCACCTTCTATCCTAAAAACCATACCCAATGGCATAAACAAAAAGACTATCTAACCTGTCATGCAACGAGAAAGTATTCAACAGTGCAGCAGTTGAATACCAAGAGGCACTGAAAAAAAGTGGCTACGACTACAAACTACAATACAACCCAGATAATAACACGAACAGTAATGAGAAAAAACAGGAATAGGAAGATCATATATGGTATAATCCCCCATATGATGGAAGAATAAAGACTAATGTAGGAAAAGAATTCTTTTAAAATTCTTATAACATCATTTCAAAAGAACATGTACTATCTAAAATATTCAATAAAAAAAAACACCGTCAAGCTATCATATTCATGTATGCCCAACCTCAAAAACATAATTGACTCATCTAACAAAACTAAAGGCAACACAGCCAAAAAAGGGTAACAAAAGGACATCTTGTAACTGCACAAAAAAAAAGATCAATGCCCCCTGAATAATAAATGCCTTTACAATAATATTGTATACCAAGCCACAGTAACAACTGATAGTGACAAAGAAACATACATAGGGATTACTGCAAACCATTTCAAAACTAGATATGCAAACCATAAACAGTCCTTCAAAAATGAAAAAATATAAAAACCCAAACAGAACTAAGCAAACACATTTGGAAACTTAAAGATAAAAAAATAGACTATAATATATCATGGAAAATTATAAAAAGAGCAGCACCATACAACAATATCTCTAAAAAAATGCAACTATGTTCTACAGAAAAGTGGCTGATATTATGCAAACCTCATCTAGCAACTCTGAATTCAAAAGTTGAGATCATAAACAATTGCAGGCACAAATGGAAATTCTTGTCAACACACCATTCCTTAACACACCCTCTCTGAACGCACCCCCCAAAAATCAAAATTGTAAAAAGATACAGGCCGCGTGAAACACATGCAGAACTCATGCTTACACACACACACAATATATATAACACCGGTAGCGTGCCCAAAATGAACACCCTGAAGAGAGCAGAGAGCTGGAAAACAAGCTTGTTGGTGTTTTTTTAATCTCTTTTTAATCACATTTTTAAAACTTATATATATATATATATATATATATATATATATATGTGTGTGTGTGTGTGTGTGTGTGTGTGTGTGTGTGTGTGTGTGTATAAGAGATACTGGGTTCTGGCAGTCAACCCTCCATTTTCTATGTTCATTGATGAGTTTGCCATTGAGGTTATAAATAATGGCCTTCATGATGGATGGTTTCCAGAGGATGTGTTAGAATCATTTATCCTAGTATTAACAGATGACGTAGTTTTGGTTTCAAAAATGACAGTTGGCTTACAGCGTCAACTAAATAATCTGAGCAGGGCTGTGTCTTCATTGAGTTTAAAGTAAACATGAAAAAAGCAACATTGTGGTGTTTCGAAAGGGATGTTATTTGGCTGCGAGGGAAAGGTGGATGTATGATGGACTTATTTTACCGGTGTTGAATGTGTATAAATACTTGGGGATCTATTTTTCAACATGCCAAAGTTTTACCTGTACATGTAAAGCCCTTGCATGTCGGGCAAAGAATGCTTTGATATGTGTAATAAAAAGATTGAATGCTGCGAATGATGATTTGGTTGAGTTATCTTTAGAAACATTTGGTTCCCAAATATAGCCGATTGTAATGTATGGGGTTGAAATTTGGGGTTCAGATAATGCCATTGATCATTGTTCAGCTGTGCACTTATTTGCTTTGAGAGGGTTTCTAGGTCTCGACAGGCGTAGTTCTAATCACTTGGTATATGGGGAGTTCGTCAGACATCCACTGTTCATTAACTCAGCCGTTAGATGTGTGCAGTGTGTTGGTTAAAGCTTTGACACATGCATACCTGTAGATTGCCTCGTAAGTCCTATAAAATGTACCGTAAAGGGAAAAACAATCTGGGTTTCAAATGTTCGTCTGTTTCTGTTTAAGTACAGATGTTGGGATGTTCGACTGACTCAGGGTGTTAGAAATCAAAGTCAGTTTCGTCGTCTTTTTCGACAAAGGTTGGTTGATTGTATATGGCAAATGTGGGACGATCAAACTAGTGAACGGTATGATTTGTACAGGAATTGTTCTAGGTATCGTTGTGTGTCGCCTTATCTGAAATTCGATTTGGATATGCATTTGAAAGATCATTTGCATTGCTAAATTTAGAGATGGTGTTTCTGACATAGGACACTCTTAAGATACAGACAATACAGACAACATGATTTAGTACGTCCATTGTGTATGCAAGGTGAGAATCATGAAATGCATTTCATGTTCTTTTGTCCAGCTTGAGAAGATATATTCTCCTAAAATTCATTCCACAGAAAATATTTTAGGCACCTATGTTTGTTTTGTTTACTGTTACTACTTATCTCTAACAGTTATAAGTTATTAGGAATTAGGTATGTTCTTGTTCAAAGCGTCTAAGATAAGAAAAATAGTGACATGCTAGATGATGATGTAGTTTTGTTGTTGTTATTGTTGTTGTTGTTGATTTTGCTTCGTAATTCATTGTGTTTCTTTTACCATTTGTCTGAATCATTGTGCTAATTCCCCTTCACATGGGCCAATGGCCTAACTGAATAAAAGTCTGATGTCAGACTCTCTCTCTCTCTCTCTCTCTCTCTCTCTCTCTCTCTCTCTCTCTCTCTCTCTGTGCGTGCGCACACGCGCGCGCGCGCATATGTGTGTGTGTGTGTGTGTGTGTGTGTGTGTGTGTGTGTGTGTGTGTGTAACAGACAGACATAATCATTATGACCTAGGCTAAATAAATTCTTGGGTGCAGTTGAATTATGGAAACCAATGCACACACGTTTTGCTGATTTTTTGTGTATAAAACTGTTTATTTGTTCATTGATGCTTTAAGGCTGTGGAACCATGGCACACCACTAAATGAACAGCAGAACAAGGGAGTGAAGTTTATGATGGGAAAAAGGTGTAAAGAAAGGAATGAAGGACGGAAAGGCATTGAAAGGGAGGAAAGAAAAGGAAAGGGAAGGAAAGGGGAAGTAAAGGGAAGGGAAAGGGAAAGGAAGGAAGGGAAAGGGAAAGGAGGAAAAAGGAAGGGAAAGGAAAGGCAAGGAAGGGAAAGGGAAGGAAAGGACAGGAAAGGGAAGGAACGGAAAGGAAGGAGGAGGGAAAAGGAAGGGAAAGGAAAGGGAAGAAAAGGAAAGGGAAGGAAAGGAAAGGGAACGAAAGGGAAGGGAAAGAAAGGAAAAGGAAGGAAAGGGAAGGAAAGGGAAGGAAAAGGGAAGGAAAGGGAAGTGAAGAAAGGAAGGGAAGGAAGGGAAAAGGGAAGGAAGGGAAGGAAAGGGAAAGGGAAGGAAAGGAAAGGAAAGGAAAGGAAGGAAGGGAAAGGGAAGGAAAGGGAAGGAAAGGAAAAAAAAGGAAAGGGAAGGGAAGGAAAGGGAAGGAAGGGAAGGGAAGGGGAGGAAGGAACGATTTTTTTCATTTGCTGCCCCAAGACAATGGAATTCACTGCCCAAATCTATCCGCTATGTTCAGCCAAAAATCATCTTTTAAAAAGGCATTAAAAACATATTGATTTAAATTGCATTATGATTCCAAATAAACACCCATCTTTATTAATGTCCTTGTTTTTAAAAAAAAAAAAATAGGTAATCAATCATTTATATATTTTGTCAGGAATTGCTGTGTGTGTGTGTGTGTGTGGGTGTGTGTGGTGTGTGTGTGGTGTGTGTGTGTGTGTGCGTGCGTGTCAGAGTGTGTTGTGTGTTGCTTGTTCATTTTAAATGCTTTACGTTATTGTTCATGGTGACATAAGCTTATGTATTTCGTGTATGTCGTGTACCTTTTAATGTTTTCATGTAAAGCGCGGTGAGCGCGGTCATAGACCTCGAAACAACGTTATAGAAGTCCACACATTATTATTATTATTATTATTATTATTATTAATATCATTAAAAAAAGGAAAGGGAAGCAAAGGAAAGGAAAGGAAAGGGAGGGAGAGGGGAAAGGAAAGGAAAGGGAACGAAAGGAAAGGGAAGGAAAAAAGAGAGGAAAGGGAAAGGGAAAGGAAAGGAAAGGGAAGGAAAGGAAAGGAAAGAGAAGGAAAGGAAGGAAAGGAAAGGGAAAGAGAGGAAAAGGAAAGGAAAGGGAAAGGAAAGGAAAGGAAAAGGAAGGAAAGGAAGGGAAGGAAGGAAAGAAAAGGGAAGGAAAGGAAGGGGAAAAGGGAAAAGGAAGGAAGAGGAAAAGGAAAAGAAGAAAGGAAAGAAGAAAAAGGGAAGGGAAAGGAAAGGAAAAGGAAGGAAAGGAAAGGAAGGAAAGAAAGGAAAAGGAAGAAGGGGAAAGGAAAGGAAAGGAAAGGAAAGGAAAAAGAAAGGAAGGAAGAAAGAAAGGGAAGGGAAGGAAAGGAAAGGAAAGGAAAAGGAAAGGAAAGGGAAGGGAAAGAAAGGAAAGGAAAAGAAGGAGGAAAGAAAAGGAAAAGAAAAAAAAAAGGGAAAGAAAAGGAAGGAAAGGGAAGGAAGGAAAGAAAAGGAAGGAAAGGAAGCAAAGGGAAGGGAAGGAAAAGGAGGAAGAAAAGGAAAGGAAAGAGAAGAAAAGAAAGGAAAGGGAAGGAAAAGAAAGGAAAAAGGAAAGGGAAGGAAGGAAAAAGGAAAAGGAAAGGGAAGGAAAAAGGAAAGGAAAGGAAAGAAAAGAAAGGAAAGGAAAGGAAAAGAAAGGAAAGGAAGGGGAAAGAAGGGAAGGAAGGGAAGGAGGGAAAAGGAAAGGAAAGGAAGGGAAAAGGGAAGGGGAAAGGAAAGGAAAGGGGAAGAAAGGGACGGAAAGGAAAGAAAAAGCAAAAGGAAAAGAAAGGAAAGAAAAGGAAAAGAAAGGGAAGGAAATGAAAGGGTAGGAAAGGAAATGGAAGGAAAGGAAAGGAAGGGGAAGGGAAGGGAAGGAAACGAAAAGGAGAGGAACGCAGAGGAACGGAAAGGAAAGGAAAGGAAGAAAAGAAAAGGGGGAGGGAAAGGAAGAGAAGCGATCCGGGAAGGGAAGGGAAGGGAAGGAAAGGAGAGGAGAGGAAATGAAATGAAGGGAAAGGAAAGGGAAGGGAAGGGAAGGGAAGGAAAGGGAGGGAAGGAATGGAAAGGAGAGGAAAGGGAAGGGAAGGAGAGGAGAGGAGAGGAGAGGAGAAGGAAGGGAAGGGGAGGGAAAGGAAAGGAAAGGGAAAGGGGAGGAAAGGAAAGGAAAGGAAAGGAAAGGAAGGGAAAGGAAAGCAAAGCAAGGGAAGGGAAAGCAAAGGAAAGGAAAAGGAAGGGAAGGAAAGGGAAGAAAAGAAAAGGAAGGGAAAGGAAAGGGAGGAAAGAAGAAAAGGAAAGGAAAGGGAAGACAAGAAAAGAAAGGAAAGGGAAGAAAAGAAAGGAAAGGAAAGAAAAGAAAAAAAGGAAAGGGAAGGAAGGGAAAGAAAGAAAGGGAAAGGAAACCAAACCAAAACTAAACCAAACCAAACCAAAAAAAAACCAAGCAACCAACAAATAAAGGAAGATAACAACTGTTTGAAAAAGGACAGGAGGTGTGAGAAACAACAGCAGAGAGCATTGTCTTTCAAAAACATCATCATCGCAAGAGATTTTTCTGTGTTTCTCCTCCGTTGACTAGTATGTCTATCCGCTTGTGTTTCTGTTGACCTGTTCTCCTACTCATGACTCTTGATTCCTTGAGGAACATAGGGCCGCGACGACACTCCAACGCACGCGTTTCTGGCAGGTCCTCCTTAGCTCGGCCCATGTCATTCCGGCGGCCTTCACCTCAGCGTCGACACTCCTGCACCAAGTCTGTTTTGGTCGACCCACTTTCCGCTTTGTTTGTGGATTCTAATCCAGAGCCTGCCTGGTTACGTTGGACACAGGCTTCCATAGCGTGTGGCCGATCCATCCCCATTTCTGTTTTCTTTATCTCAGTTTCAATTGGGACTTGTCTCATCCTGTCCCGCAGTTGTTCGTTGGAGATGACTTCCGGCCACCTGATGTTGAGGATGTTTCTGGGACACCTATTGATGAATGTATGTAGTTTTGTTGGTATTGGCTTGGTTACCCACCATGTTTCTGAACCGTATAGAAGAACAGACTTCACGTTTGTGTTGAAAATC
>JADBJO010021857.1:20000-28851 GCA_016801955.1 Conus betulinus
TTGTAGAAGATTTTTCAGGTGCCTATTTTTAAAGGGTACACATTGTTCTGTAAGCCGCTGTTAAACTGTCGGCACACGGAAGACATTCGGATGGAATTCTATGTTTAAGAAATGAGCTGTGTTCTTTTGTCAAACCTATATGTGGAGTCTCATCCTTTTTATACTTTTTGTGTTGGATAAATTGCCTTTTCGGCATTTGAAGACACATTTTATTTGTTTGTGCTTATATACCACCAGAGAACTCACCATATTATGTGCATTTTGATTATGAAAAATGGTGTTTCTTTATTGGAAGATTTTTTATGTGATTGTTTGCTTTATAATAAAGAACTGATATGTACATAGTAATTAATGGAGATTTAAATAGCAGAACCTCAAATATATCTTGTGACTTAGAATCTAATGAGTGTGATTTTGTTAATCAACATTTGAGTGGGCCTTTGAACCTGAACAGAAATTCTGAAGACCGTGTGATTAATAATTAAAATGTGCACTGTTTTTTGACCTGTGTATTTTGAACGGTATGTGTGAGGATGACCTTCAAGGTCATTACACGTACATAGCTGATATGGTAACAGTGTAGACGAGTATTATTATATTTTTTTTTTTACTGTCGTATGATTTGTATTCAAGAGTGTCTGATAGCACCAGAATGAACTGTGTCTGATAGAATTGAATCTGACCATTTGTCTTTGGAAATTATATATTCACTTCCCTATGAATAATGAGATTTGTGTTCAGGATGATGTTCAAATTTCGAAAAGTTGTATGGGACGAAAAACCCATTAGCAATTGTGTTCAGAGACAACATCTGTTCAACGAACATGCAAAGAGACATTTTTGAAATGGCGATCAGTTTTATAGATAATAAAATATCAATGAAGCACTTTGATGTTTTTTTATCATTGTATAAAAGATGCAGCAGACTCGTATGAAGAAACAAATATACATTGGTAGGTACGTGACAAAAGATGACGAGACTGGTATGATAAAGGATTGTCGTGCATCAATGAAAAACTGTACGCATTTGTTGACGAAATTTAAGCGTACTTTGTCTCTCCACTTGAATCGCACTTTCTTTATGTATAGCACGATAGACGTGAAAATAAACAGGTTTTGTTAAAGAGAAGAAAAGAGAAGCAATGTTTCAATGAGACTACCTATTAACTGACTTATTACGATCTGTAAATAATCAAAAAGATTTCTGGGGAATCTGTGCGTAAAATATCTACAACAAGAAAGGCAGATATCGAGTGACATTAGCATAAGCGATTGGTATGCCGCACTTTAAAGAATTGTTAGAAAGAAAGACAAGGAACAATTTGATAATGTTCTGGTTCAGGGAGAAAGTAATAGTGACCAAAGTGCTTATGATGCTGTTAAGAATGATGATGTTTTTATGACAATGTTGATAATGATGATGATGATGACCATGACCTGCCGCCCCCTGCTGCTGCTGCTTTTGATGATGATGATGGTGATGATGATGAAGAAAATAACGAAGATGACGGCGAAAATAATTTGAATCAAACCTATCTCAGTAGAAGAAGTTTTGATTGCGCCTGAAAACTCTGCAAAGTCGCAAGGCTTGCCGGTCCGGGATAAAATCATAGGGGAATTTATTAAAATGCCTGCAAATCAAATTTGGTAATGGAATTTTTTGGTAATTTTTTTAATTTATCTGTTTTGAGAGAGGCATATAATCCTGAAAGCTGGTGTGAGTCAATTGGTGGTGCCACTATATAAAAAGGGTAATGTTACCAATCCAAATAACTACAGAGGAATCTCGTTGTGGCAAGTTGTGCAGCAAACTTGGTTAGGCAATTATTATAAAAGACTTCAAGTGTGGTGAGGGACAATAACATCATACAGGTGAGGTTCAAGCGCGGGTTCAACAAAATCACCCACCATAGACCATTGTACAATGGCTTTATCAAAAACAATGTCTTGAACCGTAAGTGGTTGTTCGCTTCAATCGATTTTGAGAGGCGTGACTTTCAATTAGAACCATACTTGGCATTGATAAAAATACCTGTGGATTCGTGTGGAACCATGTATCAATGCATTAGAGTAGTTATGATGGAAGGTGTAAAGGAACGATGTGTTTTTGGTTTTCCGGGAAGGCGACTGGCTTAACTGTTAATCACATGCACATCAGGTGGTAAGCTTTTTTTTTGTTTAGTGGGTGATGTTTTTTGGACGGGGCCAACCCCGTTCTCCGTTTACGAGCTGCGCTTATCAGAAAGTGAGCGACTTTGGAGGATAGGGTGATAAACTATGGGAAGACATGGACGCCAATTTTGTTAAAATGATGCTATGGAAAATCTTTATCTACTGCTTGCCGACGAACCGTGAAAGGCATTATTAATGTCTGCGAACAGTTAAGAGGCCTCCAAAATCAACTAAAAAGTTTGCAAAAGGGCAAACATAATTCACTCCAGTCGAAACAGTAACTTGAAGTTTCACAAGTAATATATCGTTTCAGGGAAATGGGGATGAGGGATATACACTTGCGATCGGGAAACAAAAATGGATATATGATGAGGGCAAACATTGCCACTGGTAATGAGCTATAAATCTTTGGAGTGATTCTGATAACGCATATTAAGTGTTCAATTTCGCATGGGGTAATCGATACTGTTGCAGAGCCACAAAGCAATGCTAGGTTATAGAGAAAGTGTCGAAGCGGATAATGAAGCTCTCCTTTGTTTCTGGACATTGCTTTATGATGCTCAAAATCCTGCCATGCGAAACGGGGTACTCGAACACGGTGGAGGTCTTGATTGCTGCCGCCTGCACCCTGCCCGAAAAAGGTCATTTATTGATTTAAAAAAAGTTCTTAGGTGTATCCAAATCACAAACCCCACAATGATCTGGTGTAATGGATGTAGAACTAACAGATGACATCCCCTATCTTTGCACAGTCACTGTAAATGTATCAGACATGGCTCAAATTAACTCAGAGGTAAAGGAAAAATAGATTACACTCCCATAAAGCTTAGAAAATGCTAGTAGAACTAGATAAATCGAAAGGCAAAAGATCAAGAGATGAAACGGGTGTCACGAGTTAAGGCTGTGAAATTATATGCACACAAGGTTTCAGGAGGTAGTATGCTTAACCACAGGTGTCGGAGTAAAGGAACAGTTTTTCTTGTACTCTTTAAACGAAAGACTAATGAATATGTCGGATGGACAAAGAATGGCATATTTCAGAATAAGGTGACAGGATTTTTCGGTTCGATAAGACATTTATTATTGTGACATTCTCTGCCAGAACGTATAGTCAATGAACCATGGGCCAGCACTTGAAAAGGGGGGGGGGGTTTTTTATGATGACAAAATTAGAGTTGGAGGGGTTCTGATATTCTGTGCATCACATGCCGGCTAATAGAAAGGGAACATGCTTCCTGGTTGCTGTGTCTTAGTCGAACAGTCAAGGAGAAGATGACACCGTGCATTTTGCAATTAAGGGCACAGGTTACGAAGATATAAAGCAAAGTTGTTAATGCCCCAAACTATTATACAAGACCTGACATACGTTCAAAGCCTTTATTGGTAGAGTCAATCTGCAATGAAAACACAGTAAAAAGCCGTTCGCAAGAAGTTATGTTGTTATTCAAAGCTGTCAAACAGGCGCAGAAAGCATGATGTGCTTTGTAATTAAATTAGTAGGTTTCGTAAGCGATTTTGTATGTTTCGATGTGTATCCCAACACCTTCTGGGGGCTGCCACAAGGCCTGTAATCGAATAAAAAACTATTGAAATCCGAATACTGAATCTGCGTCTATCGGCCACGGGCACAACCCAAAGAGACCCGCGAGTGTTACAGCAGAAGGCACAACGCGGGGAGATCATTCGATCTGTTACGCGACGATGCTTCAGAGTCAACGCCGGTGCTGAAACTCCGTATGCCTGCACCAAGCACGCACTCTGCCCGTTTGGTAAGAAATAAGATTCAAGAGAGGAGGACAGAATACGCGAATATCGGCGCTATGTGTGCCGTTGGAGTACCCATTTGCAACAGTGCAGGACACGCATCTGTAGTCTGAGGAGGCATGATCAGGTTACAGTGCGCCGTTTGAATTATCACTTACAACTACATGTCCATTGAATGTACTAGTCTTGTTATTATGAACGGGCTGGGATGGTAAGATATATTCGTTCTGTGTGTTGATGCTGACCCCACGGAACGGGAAGGGCTTAATATGATAGAGAAAAATCAATTCAAAGGAATGTAATAAGTTCTCTCTCTGATCTCATCTTCTCTACTCTCCTCTATCCTCTCGGGGTCATACTACACACACACACAGCACACCACACAACAACACACAACACAACAACATCAAAAACACACCACCAACCACCACCAACACACACACACAAACCCCCGCACGACACGCACGAAGCAGGCGAGCGTTTTTGCTGTTGTGTATTGTTTTGATTGTGTCGTTTTATTTTTATCAAGAGGTGTGGGGGGGTCTGTAACCCTCCTTCATCCCGTCATTTTTGGGGACGTTTCATGGGGCGAACGACCATGCGACTGTATGGGGAGTTGCAGACAAAAAGCCAATTTACCAGGACAAGCGACAGAATGGAGCACTAAAATGGCTGGAGGTTGAAATCCACAAGATGCCATTGTCTCTGTAGTGCGGGGGGGAACCCTGCTAAAAGTGGCTGGAGGTTGGAATCCACAAGATGCACATTGTCTCTGTACGGAGACATCTCAAATTGGCTGGGAGAGTTGGAATCCACAAGAATGCACATTGTCTTTCTGTACCGAGACCTCTAAAATTGGCTGGACGCTTTGAACCCACAAGAATGCACATTGTCTCTGTAGGAGACCACTAAAATTGGCTGGCTGGAGTCTCTGTGGAATCCTAAAGGTGCCACATTGTCTCTGTAGGAGACTCTCTAAATTTGGTTGGACGTTGGAATCCACCAAGATGCCATTGTCTTCTGTAGATACTCTAAAAAGAACTGGGTGGACGTTGGAATCCACAAGATGCCAACATTCAGTCTCTGTTTATGTGGTTGGACCTTTAAATCGCCACAAGATGCACAAATTGTCTCTGTCGTTTTCTGAGCAAATTTTTGCTGCCCACATCAACAATGTCCACTTGAGGGTTTAGCTCTCATAGACTATGAACAGCAATTGTTTCCGTTTTGTTCTTTATTTTGCCTGTTGATCTGATTTCTCCCCCAGACAGAGTTAAGGCCACGGCCTCTCGATAGCACGTGCGGTGATATGATGCTATCGAACATTACAGGAATAAAACAGTTAATGAATGCCAGGATGGTTCGATAGGCGATGCGGTGTGATAGGACGCTTCAGAGCAATAGAGTGGAATACAAACAAGTGATTCATTGCTTTTGGGAGCGAGTGTGCCTTGCAAACTGGTGTGAGGGAACCCACGTCGAGGTCAAATGAAGATATGTACTACGACAACGCAATACATTTTTACGTTGCTCAGTCGAAGTATGTTAAGTGAAGTGTGTGTGTGTGTGTGCTGGGGTGCGTGTGTGTGTGTGTGTGGAAGTAGTTAAGAATGTTGGTGCGTGGTGGGGGGGTTTGAGGGGTGGGTGTGTGGGGTTGGACCATGAATACAAAACTCCATTTTAAACAGTTCCAGTTATGGGTGGTACCAATGTATTCAGTCCGATTGAGGTTACTGCAGCAATGTTGGCACTGGTATTCAGCAAGAATAGTTGGAATATGGCCTACCTGTCAATCAGTGTGGGTATATCTGTTGGTGTGGTGTGTGGGCTATTGGATAGTGTGGCATAGTGAATAGGTGGGCATTGGCTGTGTGGGCGTTGGATAGATGTGGGACTGAAAAAAAAGAGGGAGAGGATCGGAGGAGATAAGGAAACATCGAAGTACTGGGTGTGACTGTGTGTGTGTGTGTGTGTGAGTGTGTAGTGTGTGTGTGTGTGTGGCTGGAGTGTGTGTGCGTGCAGTGCATTGTTGCGTGCTGTGTGGTGCGTGACGTGCGGCGTGTTGTGGGGTGTGGCAGTGTGTGTGTTGTGTGGGCATGTGACAGCGCGCGTGGAGATGTGTGTTTTGTTGGGGGGGGGATTTGGGTGTGTGTGGTGTGGTGTGTGTTGTGTGTGTGTGTGTGTTGGTGTGTGCAGTGTGTGTGTCGTGTTGGGGGTCCGGGGGTGCGTACGTGTTGAGTGCGATGCGAACGTGCGAGTAGTGTGTGTGTGTGTGGGTGTGGAGATGTGTGTGGTGTGTGTGACCGCGGTGTGGGGTGTGGGTGCCGTACGTGCTGCGTGCGAGCGGAGGTGTGTGTGTGTTGTGTGTCGTGTGTGGGGTGTGGTGTGTGTGAGTGTGTGTGTGGTGGTGTGTGGGGTGTGTGTCTGCGTGCGGAAATGTGGGGTGTGTGTGTGGGGGTGTGTGTGGTGGTGTGGTGGGTGTGTCTGTGAGTGCGGAGGGGAGCGCTACAGGAGGGTTGATCGAGAGGCAAATTTTGGAGAAGGGGCTTGAAAAAAGGGGTGTTAGAAAGGAAAGGCGATGACAACCGCAAAATTGGCATCGGTTCTGTAGTCATGCTGCAGGTGTCCGGTGGCATACAAGAGCAAAGGAACGATGGGTTTGATGGGCAGGCTGAATAAGACATGGCAGAGCTAGGCTGTGCCTCGTGGTAGATGGCCACAACCAAAGCTATGACAGGCTAGCTGCAGTGTGCCTTGTGGTCTGATGGCCAACACAAAAGCTATGACTGCAGTGCTGTCCCGGTAGTGAGGACCAACACAAAGCTAGTGACAGCAGCTGTCATGTCGCGTGGTGATGGCCACACACAAAGCGGCATGACCTGCAGCTGCATGTGACCTTTGGTGATGGCCAAACGCAAAGTGGGGACATTGGAGATGATGGGCCGGGGGGGGTGGTGGTTGAGGGGCCATCACATGGCAGGGTCTGTTTCCTGTGGGTGGGCCAAAACAAGCTATGAATAGCTGTCTGGCCTGTGGTGATAGCCACCAAAAGCATGCACAACAGATGCCTTTGCCAGCCGGTGGGCCAGGAAGTGGCAGGATGCCTGTGCCGGCGGAGAAGCCAAACAAAGCTATGACAGACAGCGTCTTTTTCTTGGGAGACCTGACAGTGCAGCTGTCTGTGCCTGTGTGGTGATGGCCAACACAAAACTGTGAGTATAGCAGGGGTCGTGCCTGTGGTGAGGCCAAACACAAAGTTGTTGAATGTAGGCGGCTGTCGTGCACTGTTGGTGATGACCAACACAAAGCTAGTGGACATGGCAGCGTGTGCTGTGGTGATAGACCAACAGAAATCTGTGACATAGCGCTGTTCGTGCCGTGGTGAGCGCAACCACATCTGTGACATAGCAGCTGCCGTGCCTGTGGTGAGGGCCCCACAACAAAGAGCGTGACATGGCAGCGGTTGGCTGGTGATGGCCAACACAAGCTGTGCACTAGCCGCTGTCCGTGAGCTGGCGTTGGATGACCAAACAAAGCTGTGTGACAAGCAGCGCTGGGCCGGTGGTGCTGCCAAAACAAAAGCGTGACAGCAGCTGTCTGTGCTTGGTGATGGCAACACAAAGCATGGGACAAACAAACCAGGGGGGGCGCAGATGGGACTCGAGGTGAACGGGCGTGGTGGTGGCTGATGGCGCGGGTGACGGGGTGGTGAGGTTGGGGGATGGGTGGGAGGGTTGGACGGTGGGATGGCTAAGAGCTCGCAAGGTGGCAGAAAAAATGGGAACTGAAGAAGTAATAGATCAAAACTACTCTGGTGATTCAAACGAATGGTGCATGGAGACTCTACAGCAATTCAAATAGGAATAAGCCTGGCCAGACATGTAAACATGTTCAGAACTGTTTTGCATTCGTGTATCTGAATGAAAGAAACATACACTGGCAACCTGATGTCGGACCGAATAGGCAACAGCAGGGACTTCCTAATCACGTGGAGATGGGCAGAGTGAGTGGAGTAGCCGTCATCGTGGGCCTCATGGGAGCCTACCTATGCCAGATTGCACACTTACGGCAAGCTCAAGCCGACGCCTTTTGGAAGTGTTTACACGGTTTGATTCTGATTTTTTGAAAGAATCAATGTTCTTAACGAAAATGTTGACATTGTACGATGACAGGACGCTCGTTCCAGGCTTTTAATGTAAGAAAATGAATAGGTATTAGTTTATCTTGCATTTATGTTATCTCACTTGTGTTGTTTCGTGTTGTTGTTGCGTGGTTTGGGTAAGTGTGTCAGCCCGATATGGGGCCTGGGGGCTTCTTTAAAGCAATGACTATTGAGAGCCACCATGGTTCTGGACAATCGTGTTATCAGGACTTCGTTGTGGACATGTGTTCCGTTCAAATGTATTATTGAGTGACTTCGTTCGCGCCATGTGTACAACATGGGGCTATACTCAGCTACAGATGGAAGAGATTGAATCGGCAAAAAAAAAAAAAGAGGAGGCACGCAGGGATGAGTATGATTTTGATCATACAAACAAGATCTGAGTGCTGCCGCTGACCAAGTCAAGTGGGTCGCACGAACCTGTTGCACATGTCTTTCCTGGGGCGATTGCAATTATTTGGTGATCAGGAGATGAACTATGGTCCAATAATCTCGCTCGAGTTGTGATATGTCTGGTACTGAGTTGTGGTGTGTTTCCACTTATTTCGACAGGTTTTTTCTTTATTTTTAATTTTACAATCTCCACGGTTTGTTCTTTTCACTATGGAACAGCGAAGTGAGTGGAGAGGCGCGAACAGACCGACCAGAGAGAGCGAGAGACGACGAGAGAGAGATTGTGGAGGGGAGTACAGAACGGGAGCGCGCCAACGCCAAGACAGACCCGATCACTACAGAGACAGCCAGAGAGAAGCA
>JADBJO010021858.1:0-28847 GCA_016801955.1 Conus betulinus
TTGGGACAATGGGACTTGTTGGAGGGACGTGGCGGAAAAAGGGCCGGGGGAAAAAAGGAAGAATTGATGGCTTGTTCATTTCTTGTGGGGAAGAGGGTAAAAAAACTTTTCAAAGGGGTGGCCAGGGGGCGCGGCTTGGTTTGTATTTTTGTGCAGGAAATCAAAGAAAATGTGAAAAGGGCTTTCAAAAAAAACAGGTTTAAACATAATCCCAGGGATTTACCCAGGGGGGACCCTGCGCTTTCCAATCCCCACCCAAAAAGGGAGCAGGTGGTTTTTCTGGTAGAGGTCAGGGGGAAAGCAGGGCAAAGTGGTTGGCCGAGAGAGGGGAAGTTTCCTGAAAAAGGGGGAAAGGCATGGGGGGGGGGCTCTGCCCGGGGGGGGGGGGTGCAGATTTTTTGGGGCCAATGGGTTCATCTTGAGGTAGGGGACATGACTTTCACTATTATCAGAAAGACTGTGGTCACAAGTCTCGTCAGCGAAAAAGACCTTTCACTCTGGGGACAAAGAAGACATGGCTAGACATATGGATCACTCAGTTCTCACTGCCGACAAGCACTTATGACCCACCAGCACTGGTTCTATACTGACAGCAAAGTTCAGAAAAACTTTTCAAACATTCCATGATCCTATTGATTCAGATAGTGATCAAGATCTAGATGTCACTCCATCTGGTCGTTTGAATGAAGTCAGCCAGCAGTCTTCGGAAACTGCAGGAGCAGGAGTCAGTGAGAGTGTTGGTAAGGTGAGCAAAACTTCTCAGCAGAAGCAGTGCATGCCCTCAGGTTCTTTTGACAAGGCTGGGCTGTTTTACTGCTGATCAGACAAAACAACTTAAACGCTCAAGTACTTTTGGCAAGCCTGATGTGTTTACAGATGAAGACAAGGGTAGAATCTTCAGGTGCTGTGCTGATCTCATTAAAAAGGGCAGGAAAAAGCAGCTCACAGTGACAAAAGCACAGATTCATTCTGCATTGCAACAAGCAGGCCAAATTTCTCGGACTTGATGAAAGTTTACACTTTGGGACAAATCTGCAACAGGGTCAGGTGCGAAATTCGAAGGAAAAATTGATGGTTGAATTTGTAAGCTGCTGTTGCTTCAGGGGTTTGTTGCCCTGTTGACTTTATTGCTGATTTTGATGGAACAAAGCAAGCAAGCATTCCCTCAAGGCAGTCTAGAAAATTGTTTTCCTGAATTTAACTGACCCACACTCTCCCCCGTTGGGTTGTGCGGGGGTTCTTTTGTAGAAATAGTATCCCCACCTACTGGAGATTCTGTGCTAGTAATTTCCTCGTTTTTTTTTTTTTTCTGTCACTCTTTATGACTCTGCCTTTCTTTAAGGGTTCTTTGCTATCCTCTGCTGTTTTTTCTGTCTCCACAGCTCATTCCCACTTTTTTTTTTTTCAAGAAAGCCATTTGATGTCTCTTATATTGGGTCCAATAATGGGGCATTAATGTTATTGATGCTTGTTGTCCTAGGATGTGTGAAAGTATCTATTTTGCTGTAAATGCTTTTCTATATATTTTTCATGAACTACATACGTGCTGCGTGTGTTGTAGGTTTCATGTATAGGTTTCATATTTATCTTTGTATTCAGGTTTTGTTTTTCTCCGGTCCTGTGTACGAAAAACGTAGTACTGGTAAGCCCACGTCGGAGGCATATCCTAGGTTTATGGGCTGATAGCTTTGGTAATGTATGCCATATTTTTAGATCCATGAATGTGTATTGTCTTGCGTTTGTAACTTAGTTTTGCAGTTCAAATGAATGCAGTCGAATAGATTTCCACTATCAGATTCTAATACTGATGTTTCAAATACTGCCATAATTTATCCTGGATTTTTCTGTATTGTTTTTCTTTTTCACTATATCTGCATTATTGACATTTGTTATGTTCAATTTTCCCAGCCATTATCATTTGACTTGACTTAAAATTTAAGGAAAGCACTGCAGCAAAATAAAATGAGCTCTCTTTTGAAAATACAGTGGATTATTGTTGGACACATACAGATTCCTCGGGTTCATCTATTACAGGACTAACTTGCTATGTATTATATGGCTTGTCATCTTTTTTTCCCTATGATTTACTGCTTTTTAGTGTGGACAACTCACTTTACTGTTTAAGTACTATTATTTGAAAGAGTATCTGTATATAAGGCGCACCTCCATATGTACCCTAATTTCAGGTTTGTTCCCTTTTTTTTTGATGTCCCATCTTTTGGGTCATACAATGATTTTTGAAGGCCGTATAAGGGGGGTACCACTGTAGTGGCTTATAGCCTAAAAAAAATATGTTGGTACTAAGCATTGTTACTTGCTAGTGGCTCCAAAGATTGTATCATTGACATGGGTGAACAGGGAGAAAGTACTAAGCATTGTTACTTGTTAGTGGCTCCAAAGATTGTATCATTGACATGGGTGAACAGGGAGAAGTACTAAATAGCACTACACAGTACATGCTCATTGCTGGTGCGCTTAGGATTGTATCAAAGACACAGGTGAAAGGGAGATGTACTTAGCACTGCTACTTGCTGGTGGCTCGGATTGTATCTCCACCCCTCCTTCAGATGGTTTGATTCAGCAAGCGGACAGCCCCTTTCCTCTGGTTCTTGTGCTTGCTTTGCCCACAGCACAATGGCTACTCTTTAGATGGAGGTTGGATATTGCTTTCATGCTAAAGACATTGTTTTCTTACCACGGACATTGCTTTCATTCCAAGGAGCTTGCTTTCATACTGAAAAAATTACCAAGGATGTTGCTTTATACCAAGACTGTGACATTGCTAGTTTACCAAGAATATCCAAGGTCATAATTTCACACCAAAAAACATACCAGGAGCATTGCTTGCATACCATGTATGTTGCTCTCTCATACCAAGGACATTTCCATGGAGTTGCTTTCATAATAAACATTGTTTTCTAGTAACTCTCATTTTCTTAGAGTTAACAGATGTGAATCATCAGCATATACCCTGTTAGATTTGTATCATCTTGGAGAGTTTACAGTAAAATGGAGTGGCCTCATTTCATATGGTCTTCTGACTAACATGATAATGATGATAATGAATACTTATATGAAGAGCTGCCAGCTGGCGCTTCATTCAGTCGTTTCCCGTGTCATCCAGTCAGTATCGTTCAATATCGATCACTCATTTTCCTTACTTCCTTCATTCTTTCCATTTCTCACTCAGGGTGCATGCTATGTGTAACGTGTCATCCATACCAACGGCCCAAACTGGCCTACTCTTCCGAATGTTGGTGATGGGATTTACGTGTGTGCAAGATGTTATGCGTGCGTTCACACACGGAACCTCGGTTTATATAGTCTCATTCGAAGGACTGTATGGGAAATGGAGTCAGAACCAATGTTAACTCCGAGGGAAAAATCCCCCTGTACCGAAACGCCCGGCGGAGGTTCGAACCCGCAACCCCAGGATCACCAAGATTGCGAGTCAGGCGCTCGTCAGCTGGAGGATTCATCTGCACCTTAACATAATTTAACTAGCAACTTGGATCAGCAAACAAATCTGTTCATATTGTTAGTGCTCTCTGGGCAGTGTGTCTACCCCTCCCTCCACTACCATTATGAAAAAAAAATGTAATAGTTTTTGTGAGCTGGTTGTATTTTGTCATTGATCATTGGGGGAGAGAAAGGGGGATTAAAGATTTGCCTTGGTCTCTGTTGGTGGCTGGTTGTTGGATTGTGGAGTGACTTCATTTTCTGCCATGCTGAGTGAGGTTACTGGGTCTGTGGATTCTGAGACCGCGCTGCTGATCTTGTACATGATTGATCTTGAGTAAATCAAACATTTTCTTGGTGCATCACATTTTCCTAAATCGTGTTGACATATTCAACACAGAACTGTTACAATGTTTTCATCTCGGGCTTGTCAGTCACCTTGGCTGATTGGTTAACAGGGGTCCTAACCCCTCTTCATTTTGGGGACCTTATGTGTGTTCTCTTTAACCTGTTCCAGACTGTTTTGACATAACACGCCTGATGATGGGGATCTCTCATAGTTCACACGTTTCACAGGGGCTTTATCTTTGAAATGCGTGGGTCTAGACGACCCGCTTCAGCAGCAGAGGCTGAGACGGATAAAGCCTATGTGAAATGCATAGACTGTGAGAGACATGTCTTTTTGAGATCGTTGTCAAAAAGTGACATCTAGTAAAGATTGCAGTGTATGGGTCCTGTAAGACCTATGTTGTTGGCAGTGTGTAAATCAAACTGCTTAGCTCATTACTTTTTATAACCTTTTCACCCAGAGTATAAAAAGTGGATGACAAATAGATGATTTTGTTTTGATAAACATTTCTGTTTTCATTGGATTATAAGGAAAAGACCTTCAAAAAAAAAAAAAAAAAAAGAAGAAGAAAGAAAAATATGTTACTGTTTTTCTTATATAATGAACAGTGTAGTGTGTGTTTTGTTTTTTTTCAATGATGATTTTTTTTTTTTTTTTTTTTTTTGGTCCCAACCTCTGCGCCACCAGGGAGCAGTCAATGTCAAGTCGTCAAGAGGCAACCCACCGGAGGAGACACTGCACTGCTGCCGAGTCACTTCGGTGGTGTTCAGTGGCGCCTGTTCTGATCTAACATACGCAGGACACCACCTACTAAGCCCCTACTGACGACAATAATTGCTTAGTCGCGGAGCCGGCGTGAGTGAGCTCTCCCTCCGGAGGGCGCCACCACGTCCGTCCAACGACAGCCCCATGGACTCGCCGATACCGGTGACCCGACGGAACCAAACCAAGGCCACAGACGTGGAGAGGACATCGAAATTGAGGTCACCATGAGAGCAGGGCATGAAGGGCCACAGAATTTGAGACTTTTTTTTTTTTTTTTTTATGCTGATCGATGAGAATGAGGATGATTAAGATGATGCTACGGATTTCCATTTCGGTCTGAGACTACATGACAGGGCTGTACTCTACGCTTCCTTTCATAATATATCCTGGCGTCAACCAGGCCAGAGAGATACAGACACCTGCAGTGTTGGTCAGGAAATTTGAGAGCAACACTCTCAGAAACGCATCCATTAAGTGGATGAAACTCGACTGTGTGGTCCCAGTCTTCCCAACTGAGCCCGCAGCAAACTCAACTCTGGGTAGGAGCCGGTCGGGGCAGAAAAACCCACATGACTTCTGATGGGATTCGAAACCACGACCTCCAGCCGGGAGTCCGATGTAATTGACACACCAATTAAGACTAAACATTAAGTTTTGGGAGGACTGTTTTCTTAAGGCACAGCCAAACTTTACCTAAATATCTGATTTTTAATTGAGTAGTGTAAAATATACATCTCTAAGTGTATGCTGATTCATTTGACCAAATCATTTTTTTGTTTGGAAATGTCATTATAAACATTTTAAATGTATCCTTGTGTTGTTTTTACAAAATAAATGTATTGCTTTCAAGCAATAACTTTGTGGCATGTCTTGAGCACATTTTTTTAACCATTGTTTGCTCTCTGTCTCTCCCTTTCTCTCTCACCTCTGCCTCCCTCTCTCTGTCGCTCTCCTTATCTCTTTCACACACACACACTCTCACTCTCTTGCTCTCCCTATCTCTCTCACACACTCTTTTCTCTTTCTCTCGCTCACTCGCTCTTTTTTTGTGGTCTCCTATCTTTCACACTCTCTCGCTCGCTCTCTCTCCTGCTCTCCCTATCTCTCTCTCTCTCTCTCTCTCTCTCTCTCTCTCTCTCTCTCTCATATTTTGTCTGTCTACCTGTCCTTTCCCCTCTCAGCCTCTCCATTGTGTGTGTGTGTGTGTGTGTGTGTATGAACAAAGGAGGAAGAGGTGTAAGGCTTTATTCCTTGTCTGGGAGCAGAGAGGAGTAAGCCTCGCCACCAAGCTGAAGGTCTACCATGTTTGTGGTACTAACCACTCTGCTATATGCCTGTGTGAGACCAGGACTGTCTACTGCAGACACACCAAACAGCTCAATCATTTCCACCTTAGTTTCCGCAGACTCCTACACATCAGGTGGCAGGACAAAGTCCTAGACACAAAGGTCCTGGAAAGGGCCAGCATTCCCCAGCATCTACACTCTCCTGCAGAAATCCCAAGCCAGATGGTCTGGCCACATCGTCAGAATGTCACAGTCGACTGCCGAAACAGTTACTGTACGAACTGAGTCAGGACAGGCTCAAAGCTGGGGGGAGGGGGAGGGAAGAAAACGTTTCAAAGATTGCCTCAAAGTGTCCCTCAAAGCCACATCAACCTCAACACTTTAGCCGCTTGCCCTGGACCGCCCAGTCTGGCCAAAGCAGCCTAACAAAGGGGGCATACATATCAAAGAGACGCAATTCGAAAGCTAAGAGAAAGCAAGCTGCTTGCAAAGCTAGAGCTACCTCCACCTGCACAGTAGCACCCACCCACATGTTTCCCACAATTGGACTTGCCTTCCAGGACGGATCGGCTTATCAGCCACCTACGGACGGACACTAACCACTCTTCCATCTAAGAATGGAGTCGTGGTCATCTTCAAAACTTAAGGACGAATATTCCATTATTACCATGATCCGCACACTGTGTGTGTAATCATAGATGTGTAGTGTGTATCTATGGTGTAATCTACACACCTAGGGTTTGGGTTAACTCTAACCCTCCTCTAACCCTAACCCGAACCCTACTAAGTAGCAGTTCATCATGAGGTAACATATCACACATGTCACATGTAAGTAGCCGTTGCAATGTCCAAAATTAAGTATCCTGTCACACCTGGGTAACATTTCACCTAATAAGTAACCAATCACAAAAGGGGTTCAGTAACCATTCACCTTGTAAGTAACCAATCATATTGTAAGTAACATGTCAAATGTGAACGCCTACCTACAGGCCTATAGGTAACCAAACCGGTGGAAAAAAAGGTACACCACCACCACCACCACCACCACCACCACCACCACCACCACCACCACACACACACAACACACACACACACACACACACACACACACACACACACACACACACACACACACACACTGGCTGTAAACACTGGCTTCTGCAAGGGCCAGTGATCATTCATGTTATTCATGTTATCGTTTATTTATTTATTTATTTGTTGTTCACGTTTATTTACTTATTGATCCGTTTATTTTATTTATTTTCTTGATCTGTTTATCTTGTCGTTATCTGTTTATTTATTCATTCATTTATTTATTTATGTGTGTATTTACCTATATCTTGTTCACATTATTCATGTATCTATGTCAGTTATTTATTCATTTTTTGTTTAGTTTATTTCTTAATTCATCAGATTATTCATGTATTTGTTTATTTATTACTTATTTGTTCATTTATTGCTTATTATTAATTACACTTTGTTTTTTCGTTTATTTACTAGCTCTTTCGTGTTTCTTTCAGGTATAGAATGACACATATCCCTTTAGGGCTCCCCCCTAACAGACCCACATCCTCCCTGTGCATGTGTGTAAATGTATTATCTCACATATAAAAGCAGAGGTTTTCCACACACATTTCACAAGTGACAACACTCTCCTTGTCATGGGTTCTTTCATGTATGCCGATTGCAAGAATAGCAGGAAGACTCACCACTGGCTTGAGAATGTTAAAAAGAGGCCGAAACAAATAAGTCCTGTGCAAGACTCAAACGCCAATCACAGCATTCTTTCAATTCATTGGCAGTACAGTTTTCACAGGATCACCATGTTACTCCTCATTCCCAGTAACAAAACATGTTCAATTTTTATTATCAGCGAGGCCAGCTGCCCCCACAGTGACTGCCTGTGGAGGAAGTGACTTTATACCGGAAAACACCGCAGTGAGCTGTACCTGTAGCACAGACACCATTGGTCAGCCCTCTGGACGTCTTCAGTGGGCCAAGGTTGGCGACAGTGGTGTCAGCAAAGTGGGAAACTATGGCGACAAGAGCTGGACAGTGTCACAGACCTTACTGCGCAGCGATCATCAGTCTTCAGAGTTCAGGTGTAACGTGGATTGGATAGTGACCATCACTGGAGCAAGCGTCAGATTCAATGTTGGATGTAAGATCCATACTGGTTTCATGGTAGAAGCCATATGCTTCATTTTTTTTTCCTTTCTTTCCTATTGTTGTGCTTGCATACTGGCAAGCTCTCTCTCTCTCTCTCTCTCTCTCTCTCTCTCTGGTCTCAGGAACAATTTTTCTGTATAATTATAGGACAGCTGCATGGTATTCCTTTGTCATGGTGTTTTACGTGTGACATTTCATTACAGGTCTTTGTATCCTGTTTTGTTTGATGCTAAGTCTGTGCTTTAAACAGCTAAACAAATTTTGGGATTGCAATACAAGGGGTGACATATTCATAGAAACGAAAAATCAGCTCCATAACATTCTGTCTGAAGCAATTGGAATAGATTTGCATTGTGTCCTCCAGAGGTCCCAGTATATGGTCAACAAAACTGGGATGATGATACAGCTGATAAACAAGTAAAAGAAGTGCAGTAAAGACCAATTCTGATTTAACTTGTAGTTTATGTCTGTAACATGCCTGCAAATTTCAGTCCTTAACTTTCTCTGCTTTCTTATTAATGGGCAAAACTTTTGTTGTCTTGTTTGCTCAGAGATTATCCTGTATGGGTCGACTTCCACATTCACTTTTTATCTTCCCATCTCTTGCGTGTTGATTCCACTAAAATCCAGCGGGCCGTTTCAGACCCACCCACGCAAGTTCTCCTGGAGCTCAACCAGGTTCAGGTGGACCTGACTGTGGATGAACATCAGTCTGTGGACTTCAGCTGTGGGAACAGCAACGGTCGGCCTGACCCCACACTGAGCCTGGTGAAGAAAGACAACTCCAGCGTACTGCTCAGCGAGACGCCGACCCTGAGCCATGAGGTGGTTGCGAGGTGTGAGGACAGCGGGCAGTACTTCTGTACAGCGGACAATGGCATGGGCCCAGCGATTTCTGGGACCCCAGGTCACTGTATGTACAATGTGAGTGATGACATCATCGTCCCATGACCCCTGCTATGGGAGGAAAGGGGGAGGGAGGAAAAAGGGGATCAGGTGGAGGGGGAGGGGGGGGGGGCTGAGACAGGGCACAGTCCTGTTGTCTTCCTCTGACAGTTACACAGCATGTAGCGGGACCACAGTCCAATATATCAGACACAGAGGTCATGATAGCTGGACAGAGGGAGGCCTTTTGGAATCCCACTGTTAAGTTTCATCACTTAATGAATTTATCCATGATCGCTAAAGAAAGGTGATTCAAGAAGGTGCAGTCTTACTTTCACGATCAACATTGCAGGAGAATCCATATCTTTTGGGCTTGGTTGACGCAGTGGTATACTCTGAAAGGTAGCGTGGTGTTTTCAGACAGACAGACACACACACACAAAAACACACACACACACACACACACACACACACACACACACACACACACACACACACACACACACCTTGCGAAGCATACACGCTGGGAGAAGCACAGGAGGAATGCAAAGAACAATGCATAGACCAAATACCTATTACGCAAAAAAAATATTTCACTTCTGACTGAAGATAATTCTTTTTTTTTTAGCCTTTTCCATAGAACGCTGCATCATTTCATGATCTTAGTAGACAAGAAACATTATGTAAACCAGAAGTACTAAACTGATGGTCCTGATTAATTAATCAAAGTTTGAATTAATGGAAGAGTCCTGCAGATGAAAGAGTAAGACTGTTTTAAATTGCCCTTGACAGGTCTGTTTCAATTCTGTTTCATTCTGTGACTTTTTCATTTGGGCTCTAGAGACAGGCTTTTATTCTACTGTCCCCTCTTTCAGCTCTCTCTCACCCCTACCCCACCCATAGCCTGCTCCTCATTTGAAAATGATTCGCACACCCTCGTTCTGGCCTCCCCCTGTGCTCATTCACATCCAGATTTGCCTCATGCAGCTCCAGCAGTGGCACTCTACAGGGAGAAGCCAGCATCAACTTCGCATCAGGCAACCGCAAGAGAAGACAGTACATTGTTGCCAAGTCATTACAGCAGTATTGGGTGGTGCCAGTACTCGGGATACCAATGGCTATGCCCGTTACTGACTATAATATGTGCTTAGTTGTGAAGCCGTCATGGTGAAAATTACCCATTGGAGGTACTACTTCATCCATCCAGTGACAGTCCCCCTGAGCTTGAAGAAACAGCAAATTTCACAGGAAATCATCATTGGCATGACATAGAAAGGAGATAAAAACTGAAGTCAGCACTAGAGCCATCACGAACGTCCACAGAATGAATGATCACAGTGGCTGGACACACACACATTTGTGTCGACTATGACGGTCACAGCTTTCTGTCCTTGGTTCTGCTGAACTGGGCAGAGTGACGTAACTAATTTGGTCCTTCCATCCTCTCCACCCAGGACTTCTTGGGTTTGCTTCTGCAACAGTCATCCACTCGTTTTCCCCAAGTGAAATATCTGAGACGGGGTGCCCTGGCAAGATAAATCCATAATGATTACGGCTGCACCACAGAGGGTTGTAAAGGGCCATAACACACGCCGATCACCGTGTGATGGCTGCAGCCCTCTGTCCTCAGCCGTGCGCAGTGGTTTGTTTCTTCCTTGAATCCAGTGCAGTCATTGACACTGTCCATCCAGAAGCTCTGAAGTCTGTGGTCGTCTGTCTGATGTTTCTGGTGTTAGACTAAAACATGATTGTTTCAAGCAGATTCTCCATCTACCTGAAGCTCTTATTTTCAAGGGTCTGGATGAATTTCTCAAGGCCTGTGGTCAGAGTGGGGAAGATGGATGACACCAGTTCACTGTTCCCAGGGAAGCTGACTGACCTGTTTTACTTCAGTTGATGTGGAGCACTGTCATGACAGACATAGCCAGGGTGACATGGTCTGACCTCCAATGTCAAGCTGATGTCCTTTCTCAAAATGGACCCAAGATAACTGAAATGGTGTCCCAGTGTCAGTCTCTTGAGCATGGTGTTGATGGCTGCCATCCTGCTCAGAATGGATCCAAGGTAACTTAAGAGGTCCATTTCTTTTGGTCTCAATCCATTTAGCGTGAGTGTGACTGTAGTAGAATGCTTCTAGAACCGTTGACTTTGCTTTGAATTATTTCCATTCTGTGCATGAATTTCACGTTTTCTCCGATCTAGTAATGATTTCACCAGAGACAAGGGAGAGTGTGTATGTGTGTGTGTGTAGGGTGGGGGGTGGGGTGTGTCTACTGTCTCCAAATAGTAGGTTGATCTCATCAGATTCAATAAGACTGCAAAAAGGCTACCCTTCAATCGCCGTGGAAGAGTCGAAGACCAGTGGCTTTTCCCATCTTATGTTCTCCAGGGAAGTGTTGAAGGTTACAGGAGATAATCATCCTGATGAATATAAAAAAATGAATACACAACTTATTTCAAAGTGAAGTCTCACAGCTTGAAACATGTCCAACAGGTTCCCCGAGAGGCGACTACGATGTGGGTGAGGTTAACTTTGACGATGAGCCTGTGTCCACCACCTTTGATGTCACTGCCTACCCTGTACCTGACCTGGTCACCTTTGGCTACCTGGGGCCAACGTTGTATGACACAGGAGAGCCATCTGAGGTGAATGACACCATCATTCAGCTGACAGGGGCATGCCACACCAAGCCAGGGGTTACCCACCAGTCCACCTGCACGGTGACTGTGACCAGTGTCACCTCTCACACACCGCGGCAGGTTTCTATCAAGTGACCGTCAGCAACTCACAAGGCAGTGGACAGTTCCGTCTACAGGTGTTATACAAAGGTAACGTAGATTGTGCTCGTCTAAACTGGTTGAATTGAAGAACTAGGATAGGTTTTTGTTTTATGTTGAGTGACATACGTGGGATGAGTCATAGAGCTGAAAAGTTTTCATCTTGGTCGAGACATTTGAAATGACTTCAAAGATGAAAATATTTGGTAACTGGTTGAAATCTGTGCCATAGTATAACTCAAAGTGCTCATAGTTGATTTTAGAAGCACAGTTAAATACAGCACTTTTTGTACTTCCATGCTTTTCAGTGATACCAGAACTCGGACAATGTGAAGGGCCTCACTACGTTGAATGTGAGATCTTTGTCCATTTGGTGTTTTTTTTGTTGAAATATATTACCAGCATAAAGAACGTAGGTTTCCATTATAGCAAACAAGGAGAGAGAGAAAATAAGCGTTTGTTTCATGACTGGGCTGACATATCTATAAATAATATTTAAAGATCTTTAGCAGTGTTTATTTTTAGGGGACTTTTGTGACGGCTTGGCAATCAAAACAGCCGGGCGTTTCGACCGGCAGTTCAGTATTCATGATCTTTGCTACACACCGTAGGTCAGATGGAACTTTCTGAGGTGCAACAGTAATCATCAGAGATATCTTCAGTTCAGCAAGCCGTCCTACAACTTGGTCATCTCACAGGCAGACAACAGCTGGCTGGCCTGCCTGCTCAGCATTTGTTTGTGTGCCGCACAAAGGACAGACAGAGACAGAGAGTCAGAGAGAGTGAAGAGAGAGAGAGAGAGGGAGGGGGAGAGAGAGAGAGAGACAGCGAGAGACAAAGAGAGAGAGGGAGAGGGAGAGAGAGAGCTGGGTGTGTGACAATTTAGTGTTGGAAGATCAGTGCTGGTGATGCACAACAACTCAATCAGCTAAACCTCCCACACAGCTGACTTGTTACCTTGCCCAGGTAAACCTTACACACAGCCGGCTTGTTACCTTGCCCAGCTAAACATTACACACAGCCGGCTTGTTACCTTGCTCAGCTAAACCTTCCACACAGCCAGCTTGTTACCTTGCCCAGGTAAACCTTCCACACAGCCAGCTTGTTACCTTGCCCAGGTAAACCTTACACACAGCCGGCTTGTTACCTTGCCCAGGTAAACCTTACACACACAGCCGGCTTGTTACCTTGCCCAGGTAAACCTTACACACAGCCAGCTTGTTACCTTGCCCAGGTAAACCTTACACACAGCCAGCTTGTTACCTTGCCCAGGTAAACCTTACACACAGCCAGCTTGTTACCTTGCCCAGGTAAACCTTACACACAGCCAGCTTGTTACCTTGCCCAGGTAAACCTTACACACAGCTGGCTTGTTACCTTGCCCAGCCTGCTCTTGGGGATCAGTCCAATTGGGTCTGCTGTCCTTTTCATTGTTAACAGATTGTTGACATTGTGGGAACAGAAAAAAAGAAGACGAGGAGGAGATGTGGAAGGCAGGGGTGTGTGTGTGGGGGGGGGGGGGGGGGGGGGGGCGAACCTAGGTGAAAAGGATTCCAGTGCTAGTTTACCTATGTAAATACTCTCTCTCTCTCTCTCTCTCTCTCTGTGTGTGTGTGTCTCTCTCTCTCTCTCTCTCTCTCTCTCAGATGTGCACGCACAGATCTGCACACACAACCCTCAAGGATATGTACATATAGCATTGTTGAGGTATTGCACTTGACAACCAGATAGGAACTAGAGCTACCCTATTGAAATCCTACATTTTCTAGCACAGTGCTTCCCAGACAAAGAGGCGGAAAACACATTGACTCCAAAGTGAGCAGACTGGTAAAGTAAAGAGTGGACAATGGGGGATGGACATATCAGTAGGTGTCAATGTTATGGAAGTGTATGGCACTGACAGTGATTGTGAGATCCGACACAGTTGTGGTTAATGGTCATTTGTTATTTTTACACCAGCATCAGTGACTGCTCCGCCTTGTAAAGGAGACGAGAACACCAAAGTTGGCTACATTGTAGGAGGGGTGGTGGCTGTGGTCGTCGTCATCGCTATCGTCATCATCGTTGTCGTCGTTTTGGTCGTGAAGAGGAGAAAAGGTACCATTGCGTTGTCTTTTCAAGTGAATGTGCGCTCAGGCGCTGACATTTGTTTTAAATGTTGGCAATGTATATTCTAGTGTGATAATTCCCTTTTTTGTTTTGTTTTAGGAGTTTTTATATTTTTTCATTTTACCGTGATTTTAATGTTGTTTGAGAACCAGAATTAACGACTCATTTATTCATGCACGGATGCATTTTGCTATTAACACTAACAGACCCCTCTTCAGCGACATACTCTAAAACGGGACTTGCGACCTCCATTTTGTTGAAATTTACAACCATCGCAGCATTGGTGTACGACTATGGGTCAAGGGAAACAACTGCAGACCTGCCCCCAATCAAGAGTGGCTTCCCTTGTTAAAAGAAAAGATGGCGGAGATAGTAGGCAAAACATATGTGGAACGTGAAAGAGAAAGCTACTGAACTTAGAAGAGAGAGTGGAGGTGATTAAAAGAAGTCGTGGAGGTAAAACTGCAATATCGACTGCTCGAAGTTGATGTTGGCCTGGTAAATGTGTCATTTTGTGTACATTGTATTTGCATTTATCTGTTAAAATTATGCATGTTTTCAGTATGCATTCAGTGTTCTTGAGACTTCTTGTGCTTCGAGAATTCATCTGTGAGAAAGTGGTTGTAAAGTCTACAGCTATCGGTGTCTACCTCCATTATAAGGCCCTTCCAATTTAAGACCGAATTTCTGGACATTTTGAAGGTCTTATAATAGAGGTTTGACTACTTTTTTTTTTTTTTTAATTATTTCTGATGAAAATGGCGAGGGCTGAAGGTTTTGCTTGAAAAGAAGTTTCTTCCCTGGTTTATATAGTCATTCAGTAATATCATACAGTAATATCATAAACAGTCAGCACCAATGTCATGTAGACATCATCAGTACAGCGATTAGGAAATGATTATAACACTGGGTTATATTGAGATAATGATGACATTAACTTGTGCTTTCTTCCCTGATGCATGCAAACATATTTATGTAAGCTACTGTAAGATAACAGTCATTGATAAATTTAGGCAGCAGACATGTCTATGATGAGAACGCACATGATTTCTGTCCATGTGCTCACTAATTGGTGATTATTTTTTGTTTTATTTCAGTTACGGAATCAAACAGGGAGCTCACCCGAACAGGGAGTATGTTTTATTATGTTTCTACTGTTCATTTTCTTTGGGGTATCCGTTGGTATTTCAAGAGCCCTTTGACATTCATATCCACACACCACACCAGGGGCGGATAGCATTATTCAGGGGGAGAGAGGGGGTAGAGTCCATTTTATGATTGGAGTTGAGTGGTGGAAGAGATGGGCACTGGAGGGAAGGACTGAGAATCAGGGGGAAGTAAGTGTGTCTGTGGTGGTGGTGGTGGTAGTGGTGGGATAGGGGTGGTTAGGGAAAGGAAGACAGGCAGCAACATGAATTAATGTTATTCTGTGTTTAGCAAATTCACCAATGTTGAGTAGGTATTTCAATGTTAAAATAAATGTGCTATGTATATTATTGTTGTTGTTTTAACAGGAAAGACATCTTTTTCAAAGCATTGTGACAGTCTTGGAAAGGACCAGTGTGAGGCCTATAATGGAAATGAAAAGTGAGGAGGAGACGGGTGGGTGGGTGGTTGGTTATGATCCATGTTTTCTCTACAGCATTCGCTGGGAATGGGATTGGATAGCAACACGTATTTCACCATAAGTATTTTACTCAATATAAACATGAGCAGTTATTGCAATGCTGAAAATGAAAACATTTTGAATTATGTGTTTTTTTGATAACAGAATTCCCTTTCCTAACGCATGGTATCAGCTTGAAAGGGCCCCATCTGGACGGATGTCTGATCCCACTGCTAACAGCCACCTGTTCTAAGTTGGGAAATTAAGCCTTATGAAGTTCACCTTTGTTCCTCGTTGACCAAGTCTAGCTGGAACTCTTTCAGCTGTCTCTGCCATTGCCTTCAGGGTTCTGGTCCTCTCTTACCTGAATCCTGAGCTGTTTGATGAGATCATAGGCTGAGTAGCCTACAACCCTCTTGTTCCAAGTTCTGTGGTGAGAACCTGGACCTGGAAGCCGAATTCCCTCAAGGTGCTGGCTAGACTGGTCCACTTCCCATTCTTGTAGACGTGAGCTTCAGCCATTCTTCTTCCATAGTGAGTTCAATCAGAATCATGTGTTTTGATGAACCTGAGTGCAGAACAATGTCTGGTCCCATGCCCCTTTTCCTCGTGATCTCTGAATGGTTCTGTCATTCTTGAAGGTCTGCTGTGCATTTCCAGCCATCTCTTCCATCCAGCTATCTATACTTCCACGCTCTTGATATCTCAGCTGCTCCAGACCATGATTTGTGGCCTCCTGCCATGTAGGAGTTTGTTGCTGGAGCTTGTGGTGGCGGAGCACTTCCTCTGGCAGTGCTACCCGCATGTACGATCTCCTTGATCACTTAGTTGTGTCTCCATGTGTACCTTCCCTGGCTTAGCACTGCTTTTGCATGAACTCAGGACATGTTCCACCGGTTGCTGTGACAGAGTTGACATGTAGGATCATCTGATTTCTCCCATTTGACCAGGTGGAATTGGAGGGCAGGAGGTCATCTACGGATCTGAGGATGAAGCTGACTCTAAGAAGAGCGATGTGCCATAAATCATTTCAGCTGAGACTGCTTTAGGGTGCGTTTTCACGTGTAGTCCACCGCCCTTGTTGGACTGCCTTCTGGAGTCTCCTGGCCCTCTCTTCCTTCTTAAACTCCCCCATTACTGTGTCTCTTTTTGCTTTCCCTTTTGCT
The DNA here is from genome assembly GCA_016801955.1 of Conus betulinus. NCBI lineage: Eukaryota > Metazoa > Mollusca > Gastropoda > Neogastropoda > Conidae > Conus > Conus betulinus. The sequence continues at coordinate 16,573 of JADBJO010021858.1, forward strand.
TTTGACCATGTTTCATTTCTGTTGATCCCAGCCCCTGCCTGTTGGTCTGTGTGTGGCTTGTTATTTCCCTGATCTTCATGTCTTCCTTTGCCACGTCCATTGCAATCTGAACTTTCCATTTTCTGACAGTCTATAGCTTGAACCTCAAAGTTGTAGCCAAAGAATGTGGAGGAAGAAAATCCTCCAGGGCACAGTAAACAGTAGAAGTCACGGTGGCCAAGTGGACAACTAAAAAGACTGGACTAACCATTGCAACTCGGCCCTGCTGTCCATGACCAATGACAGAAATACGTGGAGATCCGCCACTACCCAAGTGTTTCTCTGTGTGTCACCACGGATCTGTGCTGTTTGGAATTCTTAACTCCTCTAGGAAGCTGGATGTGGATCTCGGTGTCTCACAGCAAACACAGCGCCTTTCATTCCTTTCATTCCCATGGTAGTGATCCCTGTCTCAGTCCTCTCTGCTGCAGAAACGGAACCTTTTGCCATGGCCAGATCCCTGAAGCAGAGGAACTTTGGGGAGAGGGGGGTGGGGAGGGGGAGCTTACGGTGGGTGAGTGGGTTAGACAACAGCAGCGTAAATAAACGATTTAATTGTAAGTTTGTAGGAAATCCTTCCACTCCCCTCCCCCTCTCCAGTTCCGCTCTAACCTTTGTTCTAAGGAGGTATATGAGGAAGCTGATTTTCAAATGACGTTGAGTTTTGTCATAACACGTAGGTCTGAAACAAGGCTGAGCATTGCCTTGAACTCATCTGCTGAGTTATCATCCTTGCTCAAAATGGACTTTGGCTTCATGATACTAGAACTGTGGAAGTGATGCTCTTCTTCCAGTGTCTGTCAGTTCAGGGCAATGCTGGTCTTGTTCCTTGCCTGGAACTGTTGACAGACAGGTTATTCTTCTCTGAGTTAAAGGCACGCCATCAACATTAATAGGAGAGGAGGTGGGAGGAGGAGATCACATTGCTGATTTATCTTAAGCACTGAAATAAAAATGTGCATCATTATAACGATTTCTGTACAATGTATGACGTAGATCAGGTACATGTTTGTATTCTATATGTCTACTGATAAAATCTTGTAATGTTCACACTGTGAAATGGGTATGGTGAACAAAAAGTAACCTTCCTGCGAAGGACTGCAAGTCAGTTTACAGTGAATTCAAGAACTGAACAATGATTAAGAGAGAATAATCTGGCTTCAAAAGCTTACTGTCATAGAGAACGTTTTCGTGTGCTTACAAGGTTTTGAAGTATCTAACAAAGATAAAAGAATATCCTGACTTCTGCTTAATAAAGAAAAATATGCGCCCTCCATTATTTCTGATTAATTGGTGGGTTTTTTTTGCCACCCACGCAGGCCAGAGACTACAGATGATGGTTACCTGAGACCCATGCCACGACGCCAGGAGCCAGCAGGTAAGTCGTACACCTGTAGGGATTTGTCTGGAACATTTGACATCTAGAGAAACATAAGCAACACTTCTACCTTTCGAAGACAGGTCGATGAATGTAAAACATTGAAATCAAGACATGGTTGGTCTTCGTCTCTCGTAAACGCTCATCCAGACAGAGGAAAGGCGACTGTGTTGTCCAGCGTGACAGCTTTACTTTCAGCAAATGTCCAAATGTTGGGGTCTGGTTGTCTAGTGAGGAAGACCTCAAACTTTTGGCCCGAGGTCTGGGATTTGATTCCCGCTCGTGACAGCGAGGTTGAAAGAAAATTTTTTCTCGGAGTTAACATCTGTGTATACGCTGATCTTCCTTCTAGTACTTTGGTTGAGACTAGATGCCGATGTTTTGTGCGTGAATATATGTACAGAAATTGTTTGCACCACGTTAAATCCCATCTCACCTTTTGGAGAAGAATAAGGCGTGTGCCGATTGGATAGATCACACACACACACACACACACACCACACACACCACACACACACACACACACACACACACACACACACACACACACACACTGAAGGAAAATCTTACCTATTTGTAGTTTTTCTTACAAAAGGTTGGCTCTAAACCATGACATAGTGTGACCAGTCACAATGCATGGGATGTGGTTGAGGCAGTTGTACTTATTACACAGGAAATCATTTGAATACGGGAATCTGTAGGTGAGTTCTGGCTCTTGGCTCTTCTGTCTCCTTTATGTACATGATCAGGTGAAAGTCTTTCTCATGGAAAACTGTACAAGTTTGAAATGAAACATTAAGAATATCTGCTGGAGCCAGCCAGTAATGTTTTACAAGGCAAACTGGATCTATTTGTAACAATTTTTTTTTTGTTGCTGTCCCAACATCTGCACCACCTCAGAGGCAGTGCATCCACGCCACTCATTCTGACACCCTGTCCACAGCCACAGCTCGGCCAGCCCCGGCACCGGCAATCCACAGGGGGCAGTCAGTGTCAAGTTGCCAAGAGGCAACCCACCGGAGGAGACACTGCACTACTGCCAAGTCACTTTGGTGGTGTTCAGTGGCGCCTGTTCTGATCTAACATACGTAGGACACCACCTACTAAGCCCCCTACTGACGACAATAATTGCTTAGTCGTGGAGCCGGCGTGAGTGAGTGAGCTCCCTCCCAGCGTCAACCAGGCCCGAAAGATACAGGCACCTGCAGTGTTGGTCAGGAAATTTGAGCAACACTCTCAGAAACGCGTCCATTAAGTGGATGAAGCTTGACTGTGTGGTCCCAATCTTCCCAACTGAGTCCGTAGCAAACTCAACTCTGGGCAGGAGCCATCGGGGCAGAAAAACCCACATGACTCTGATGGGATTCAAACCCACGACCTCCCTGCCGGGAGTCCGCAACACCGACCACTTCGCCACGGTGGCTGGTATTTGTAACAATTTTACCCACAGGTCCTTCGTAATCTTTCTGAGTATCCCATTAGCTGTCAAATACTGATATCCACATTAAATGTTCTGAAAGAAACAGTTAGGAGTCTGCACGTGGCATATGTATGATGTTTTATAAGAAACAGTTAGGTGATTTAAACCGTACTTGCATGGTTGGTCAAGCCACCGGGTTCAAATCCCGGCGTCCGGGATAAGCTGGCTTCAGTCGTAAAAAGATGGCTCCAAAGTGGAGGGACTGCAGGCAGGAATTCAAACAGAAGAGCAAAAATAGAATTACTGGGATGCCAAACAAAGACACAAACAACTCGCAAAACACCACACACACGGCGTTTTGACCTATTGTTGTTTGTTCTGCCTCAGGAAGACCATTAGGTCGAAACGCATTGTGTCTGCTTCGTCTGACCTTCGTCATTTGTTTGTTCCTTTGTTTGGCGGCCCAATAATTCTGCTTTTACACATTTATAGAAAGATGGGTTGTGAATGCCTTTCTTGCGTTAACAAACGGCCGACAGCAGCAGTAACAACAAAGCTCACTCAGTCACTCATGTAAACATACAGATAACAAGGTTGTATGTAAGACTAAAGAATCTCTCTCTCTCTCTCTCTCTCTCTCTCTCTCTCTCTCTCTCTCTCTCTCTCTCTCCGTAATTGTCCATGTCCCCCAGTGATATCACAGTCATGCTGCTCATCCCAGTGACCCCGTAACACAGCCACACACAGCTTCAGCAGCCCTGGACTCACAGTCCACAGGAAGCACTCAATATCCTGTCGTCGTACGGCCACCCAGCAGTGGAGACGCTGTTCAGCTGCCGAACCACTCCGATGATATGCAGAGTGCTTTTTGAAGTCCTGATCCAACACACAGAAGGAAACCACCCCACTAGGTCCCCTACCAAACACAAGAACTGCTCAGTCTTGGAGCCTTCATGTGTGACTGCCCTTCCCAGGGGGCATCATGTTGTCTAACCATCGACACACCGCATGAACTTGCCAAGACCCCTGACTTCGACATGAAGTCAGCGCAGGTGTGGACATGCTGAGGAAATCAAGAACTTGGGTCACCTTAAGAGCAGGGCGTGGAGGGCCACAGAACGTGAAGCATCTTTCATGTGATCAGTGAGGATGACGGGGTAATGCTGTGGAGCTGCATTCTGGTCAGAGACTGCATGACAGGACTGTGCTCCATTCTCTCTTGGCTAAGATACCCCAGCTTAACCAGAAACGTGATTCTTCACATGCAGTTTTGGTCAGGAATTTTGAGCAGTACTCGGATACGTGTCCGTTCAGGGTGAAGAAACTTCCCTTGTGAGTCCAGCAGCTATCTAGGACCAACAATTCCGGCAAATGAATGCTTCAGTTGGGATCTGAACCACGGCCTTCCAGCATGCTAGTCCGCAGTGCTGATCACTGCACATTGGTGCTTAGTTGGGATTGCGCTGTTGGTGTGCAGTGACAGGTCGGTGGGTAGGGAGGGGAGGCTATGAAGGAAGAGGAAGATATGGTGTGGATGTGTGACATCAATAATGGTGAGTGTGACTTGAAGGAATGGTGAGTATGGCATGAATAATAGTGAGTGTGACTTGAATAATAGTGAGTGTGACTTAAATAATAGTGAGTTTGACTTGAATAATAGTGAGTGTGACTTGAAGGAATGGTGAGTGTGACTTGAATAATAGTGAGTGTGACTTGAAGGAATGGTGAGTGTGACTTGAATAATAGTGAGTGTGACTTGAAGGAATGGTGAGTGCGACTTGCATAATAGTGAGTGTGACTTGAAGGAATGGTGAGTGCGACTTGACAGAATGTTGAATGACTTGATGGAATGGTGAGCATGACTTGATGGAATGGTGAGTGTTGCCTGACAGAATGGTGAATGACTTGATGGAATGGTGAGTGCGACTTGAGGAATGGTGAATGACTTGATGGAATGGTGAGTGTGTCTTGACAGAATGGTGAATGACTTGACAGAATGGTGAATGACTTGATGGAATGGTGAATGACTCGATGGAATGGTGAATGACTTGATGGAATGGTGAGCGTGACTTGAAGGAATGGGAGTGCACAGGGTAATGGGTTGCTGTCAGGAGTTCTGCCCAAGTTCCTAGTAGTTGTAGTCGCATGTTTATTTGATGGGTGTGTGTCGACGGAAAACATGGATTGCAGGTGCAGGCTGTTTGAAAAAAAAGGAAAGATTTTAGAGTGTGGTGCCTGCAGTCAGGTTCAAGAAAACCGTGCAGCATCCACGCATGCTGAGCAGTGATCAGAAAGCTCAGGGAGATTAGTTACCTGTAGGATGTGTTGTTGAAGCGGAGAGAAAGACTGGTTGACTGCGCTACAGTGAATCTCTGCAGGAACACATGCCTCCTAGTTTAAGGCCACGGCTGGCCAGTGTAAAAGAGAAAACCACAGGTTAGTCATGATGAAGAAAATGACTCAATTCATGTATCCTCCTTCGGTTAATTCGTTCAGTTCTAAAGCAATTGCCTGCTTATATGCCTGCGTACGTGGCTGCACGCATTTGTTCGTCACACCTCTTACCTGGAACTGCCTTCCAGATTCGATGCTTCTATCCTGAGAGTGCCCACAGAAGCAGACGTGATCGCCTTTTTGCATATCAGGTCTTGTGGTGTGAAAGAATTGTTAGCTGACCTGTAGACTCCCCCTTCTCTGTCCACTTCTGGACGGCGTCTTTCATGACAACCCACTTTTGTCACCAATTATCTGCCAGAAAGTGGAGACACATTGGTGGCTAAAGAAACATGAACAGTGGGCGGGCAGGCAAATTGTTGTGGGAAGTCTGGTGTGTCATGTGAGCGGTTAATTGTCGTTCGTCTGTGCATTGTTCAGGACGAGTCAAACATGACTACTTTAATACAGGGAGTAAGTTCTTGAATGTTTTCGATTGATTGAATACATGGGGTACAGCTTTCTTTCCTTGCTTTAATATCTTTTCTTTGTCATTTTACTGTAACTTTATGTTTGTTATTTTCCTGTTCATTGCGATTCGACCCCTTTCCTGTAAATCTGTAAACTGAGCTGTTCACAGTTTATGCTGTATGATCTAATTGGTCAGTGATAGTAGTGGTTGAAGTAACAGTGGAAGTATCTTCATCGTTGATATTCTTTTTCGTAGTGTTATCATGATTAGTTATTGTTGATATCATGATTGATTGTTTACCAGTATTAAATCATTGTCATTGCCCTTGAACCATTTCTCTGCATTTATTTTTTCAGAATTATAAGCTTCAAAAATACCATCACAGAGGTTAAAGTACATTACATTTAAAACATTTTTTTTTTCTCTGACAGTATCAAAATGAAAGAAACACGGAAGAATTTTCATAGGAAGGATGCAGAAGTCTGACTTTATGTTCCACGAATAGTGTCTTGTTCTTCCCCAAAATATTTCAGTCTGGATTGTGCTGTGGTTGTTTTTGCTGTCCTTTGGAGGGGGAGGGGTGGTCTGGCTTCGATCCTTTGCTGCTAATGATGGATCCTTGATAATTGAATAATCATTATATTATATCAATGAAAATGATGAAGACTACTATTGTTGTTATTGTTGGTATTATTGTTATTATCATTACAACTATTGTCATTATTATTGCAATCATTATCATTCTTGTTATTGTTGCTGTTGTTATATCATCATCAGTTATCAATTTCTTTCCATGATTATTTATTAGTCACGATTTTCTTTATCTGGTTAGGATATCCCCCTCCTTTCCCCCTTTCGACCCACCCCCACCCCACCCCCAAATACGTCAGTGTGCTGCTACCTGTCTGTTTGACTGACTAGTTTTGGATTGATTGATGAATGAGCTTGCTGGTAGATTTAGTGGTTAGTCAGTTGGTTGTTGATTGGGTGGATGGGTGGGTGGTTGAATGGTTGATTTTTTTCTTTTTTTACACAGGGCCTTACGAGAGCCTTCAGATGGCTGAGGTGGGTCAGAGGTCGGTGTACAGCAGCATCGGTAACCAGGGGAAACAATCTTCTGCATCCAGAGTGACTGCCCCTCACAGTAAGGTGTGAAAAATCAGCAGTTATAAAGAATTTATGGCCCTTGATCTGTGTGTACATGTGCATCTATGCTTACGTGTGTGTGTGTGTGTGTGTGTGTGTGTGCGTGTGTGTGTGTGTGTGTGTGTGTGCGTGTGTGTGTGTGTGTGTGTGTATGAGAGAGAGAGAGGGAGGAAGAGAGAGAGCGAGAGAGAGCATCATACACCCCAGTACGCTTAACTCGAGTAAGGGATAAATCGAAGTTTGCATAACTCGACGTCTTTTTCATTTCCCGGCCGTTTATGCTCGTTGAAAGACTAATTTTCAAGTGGATGCGTCGAAGTCGTGTATCTCGATTTTCATGTAACTCTAAGTGTTTTTCCACCGGTATTCACTGATAAGTCGAAGTCAAGAGAGAGAGAGAGAGAATTCCTATCTGTTGTTGCTGTTTGTATGATTACAATGTAATCATGAGTTTGTGTGACAGTGTATGTGCCTGTGTGTGCGAGTCTCTCTCTCTCTCTCTCTCTCTCTCTCTCTCTCTCTCTCTCTCTCTCCTCCCTCCCCCCACAGCACACGTCATTGTTTTTTTTTTTTTGCGTGAATGTAGCCAAAGTCTGGATCTATTCAAGTCACTTTTCATTCAATTAAAAAAAATGTGTTCCGATACTGTTAACTTTGTTAAGAGGACAAATTGTGAAGCCATACGACTCATTCTGCAATCATAGTTTGCCATGGCTGAACTGTAATTAGAAATGCTCTCCCTGAAGCGCAAACTGGATCTGATTCGTGAAGTTGAGAGGAATCCTTTGAAGAAACGAAAAAAACATAGCAGAAGAGTTTAACATTCCGCCCAACACATTGTCAACTATCTTGAGGGACCGCGAGAAATGTAGGAAGCTGTATTTCAGCAGCGAGACTGACTCCAGAAAGCAGAGAGTTCGCCATGCTGCACACCAGAGCATCAACCAAGCTCTTCTTGACTGCTTTGCCACAGCAAGGTCAGCTCATGTTCCTGTTAGTGGTCCAATTCTCAAGCAGAAAGCAGAGGAGTTCTCTCGGAATTTGGGCACACCAGACTGGCTCTGCAACAATGCCAGTGGCAACAATGACAGTGAGCGGTGAACGACACTGTAGATGAGCAAGCTACAAACGCATGGACTGAGAGTGTATTAATACCTACCCTGCACCGATACTGAGCAAAAGGCATCTTCAACGCTGATGAAAAGGCCTCTTTTGGTGTCTTTTGCCAGATAACACACTGACATTCAAATCTGAGAAATGCTTTGGTGGCAGGAAATCAATGTTTTCATTTGAATGTAATTGCTAAACCGATAAGAAGTATTTATCTTGTGTGATCATTTCTTTCCCTTTGATTATTTACATCAAAACAAATGATTCAGATGGTTTCTGATGGCAGAAATATTGCTTGTAGGCTTAAGCGTTGTGTTTGCCGAAAAAGGTTAATTTTAATCTCTATTTTCTCTTATTCTTTTTTTTTAATATGCTTGCTTGTTCTTATTGCCATTTTCAATGAGCTGACATAGATTTATTTTGGCTTTGGATTCCCAACACTTCGACATTTCACGGAGCAAGGATTTGGTTTCGTCTTCTTTAAAAGTTTCTCTGTTCAAATGTTGTGCTTTTTTCCACAAAGTGATTATGATGTGTATTGTTGTTGCTGGTTGTTGTTATTTTTTTTTTGTTTTGCTTTGTTTTGTTTTAATCGGTTGAAATGATTAAATGGAAAATAAATCCCCCCAAATCAAATGTCTAAAAAAGGTGTTGAATAAGTGTTTTTTGAGTTGAAAGAGAGAGAGAGAGAGAGAGAGCACCCCCCTTGCAAACATTCACAGAGCTCTCTCTCTCTCTCTCTCTCTCTCTCTCTCTCTCTCTCTCTCTCTCTCTCTCTCTCTCTACACACACCAACACCCACTTCCCCTTCTGCCCCCTGCCCCCTCCCCTCCACATATGAAAGCTATACAAGACACGTCTAACTAACACACACGCACGCACACACACACACGCACACACACACACACTAACACACACACACACACACACACACACACACACACACACACACACACACGTGCCCGTGCTATACTGTATAATACATGTATAGTAGTTACATGTAAATCGACGTGTCTTCTCTAAAACTACAGTAAATTCGAGATATCTGTGACAAACGGATACATCGAAGTACGCATAACTCGACACAAAATTCGTTTCCCTTGGAGCGTCGACTTCAGCATACTCGACTGTATTTACCTTTTTGTCTATTAAAAAAGTCAGTAAATTGTGGACAGAAAATAATCTAATTGGCTTTAAAGATGGAAAAGATGGCAATTATTACGAAACATTTCACACTGTCATACTGTGCATACTGTTATACTCTGCAGTGAGACCTGCAATATCATCATAATACTTCTCTGCACTGCTCTTCTTTTCTGGAGGACCTACAATATCATTACTACTCCTTCGTACTGCAGTACTGTGCGGATAGACCTAGTGTAGTATCATACTGTGCAGAGAGACCCACAATGTTACCATACTGCTTCATACTGTCATACTGTGCAGAGAGACCCACAATTTTACCATACTGCTTCATACTGTGCAGAGAGACCCACAATATTACCATACTGCTTCATACTGTCATACTGTGCAGAGAGACCCACAATATTACCATACTGCTTCATACTGTGCAGAGAGACCCACAATATTACCATACTGCTCATACTGTCATACTGTGCAGAGAAACCCACAATATTACCATACTGCTTCATACTGTGCAGAGAGACCAACAATATTACCATACTGCTTCATACTGTCATACTGTGCGGACAGACCCACAATATCATACTGCTTCATACTGTGCAGAGAGACCCACAATATTAACATACTGCTTCATACTGTCATACTGTGCGGACAGACCCACAATATCATACTGCTTCATACTGTGCAGAGAGACCCACAATATTAACATACTGCTTCATAGTGGGCTGGAATAATTCAGTGGTGGAGTGCCTGACTTGTAATCATGGTGATCCTGAGGTTGCAGGTTCAAATCTCCACCGGGCCGTTTCAGTACAAAGGGATTTTTCCTTCGGAGTTAACATTGGTTCTGAATCCGTTTCCCATACAGTCCTTCGAATGAGACTATTAACCGAGGTTCTGTGTGTGAATGCATGCATAACAACTTGCACACATGTAAAATCCCATCACCAACTTTCAGAAGAGTGGGCCAGTTTGGTTGTTAGAATGGATGACACATTACACATAGCATGCACCCTTCGTGAGAAATGGAAAGAATGAAGCAAGTAAGGAAATTGAGTGAACGATGTTGAATGACATTGACTGGATGACACGGGGAAAGGACTGAATGAAACGCCAGTTGGCAGCTCTTCAGTCGGCACTACCCAGGTAGGCAGCCCGTTTGTGTGAAACGAGCGTGGATTGTAAAGCGCTTAGAGCTTGGTCTCTAGCTGAGGATAGGCGCTATATAAGTATTCATAATAATATGATAATACTGTCATACTGTGCAGAGACCAACAATATCATCATACTGCTTCATACTGTCATACTGTGCTAAAGGATCAACAATATCATACTGCTTCATACTGTCATACTGTGCTAAAGGATCAGCAATATCATCATACTGCCTCATACTGTCATACTGTGCTAAGGTACTTACAATACAATTATACTACTTCATACTGTCATACTGTGCTGAGGTACTCACAATACAATCATACTACTTCATACTGTCATACTGGGCTAAGATACTTACAATACAATCATACTACTTCAAATTGTCGTGTGTGGTGGGAGACCTACAATATCATCATTTTGCGCAACACTGTCACACTCATCTCTTCGCCACCAAGGGAGGATAACTAACGACAACTCACCCCGGGGCTGGACTCTGAGCTGTCCTTTCTGTCTCTGCCCTGTAGTTCCCTCCCTTTTAGCTCTGCCCTGACTCCTCTCTCTCTCTCTCTCTCTCCTCTCTCTCTCTCTCTCTCTCTCTCTCTCCAATAATGTCCGTAGGGCTTACTATCTTTGCTCTCTCTCTCTCCCCTCCCCCTCTCTCTCTCTCTCTCTCTCTCTCTCTCTCTTCTCAGCTATTTGAGTTGTCTCCCCTTCTACCTTGCAGAATCCCGGTCAGAACCTGACGACCACTGCTGGATGTAAGGGCCCTGAGTGTGCGTCTCCTATCCTGCCCTGAGTCCTCCACATGAACTGTGTGGTGACTGGCTCCTATGGTGTCCTTGACCACAACTCCTCGGAGCCTACTTTGTCCAGAAACTGAATGCTAAGAACTTGCGTTTCCGACAGGTGTTGAGGCATGTCTCGTCTCGCGCATGGCTCAGGGCCGCATATTGAGATCTCAAGATTGATTTGACGTTGAAAGTGAAGGTGCCATTCAGTTCAAACCACCCAGTTAAGACCCCGTTGAGTCAGACTCCTTTCCTTTGGCCTTCCCATGTCCAGGGGTCTGCAGTCTCATGACCTGCATGGATTTGACCGTCAGTCTGTTGGAATGCTTACAACCTCATCATTTAAGAATCCTTCTTCATTAACTGGGTTGGGAGGGGGGGGGGGGGGGGGGGGGGGGGGGGGGCTGTGAAGAAAAGAGGTGGGTGGTAGGGGCTGAGATGGGGGTGAGTAGGGTTTCAAAATTAGCTTCCATCAGCTTCCAATGCCATTCCAGTTCCTGTGTCCTTGACCTGTCCAGGAAGTTTGGAACCGTGCAACGTGCCAATATTTGTTGTGTAAAGAAACATGGCGGCAACACGGGACCCAGCCATGCTGAAGAGATAATGCGTGTGCATGCATTTTGATAGTTGGGCTGTAAATAAGCTTCCTTCTGATCCAGACTCATAGTGTCATGTATATAGGAACAGAATTGCTGAATTGTTGTTCATAAAAGTATATTTCAAAATGGAGTGACAGAGGGCGGAAAATGAAGCAAAATTTAGAAAGAGATGGGGTTAGTTTACCGCCAAGGACATGGACAAACAAAGTACAGGACAAAGAGAGGGGGATAGTTACCACCAAGGACATAGACAACGTACAGGACAAAGAGACGGGGTTAGTTACCGCCAAGGACCTAGACAAAGTACGGGGCAAAAGAGAGGAGGCTATTTACCGCCATGGACATAGACAAAGTACTGGACAAAGAGATGGATTAGTTACCGCCATGGACATAGACAAAGTACGGGGCAAAGAGAGGAGGCTTTTTACTGCCATGGACATAGACAAACAAATACAAGACAAAGAGAGGGGATTAGTTACCGCCAAGGACATAGACGAACAAAATACAGGACAAAGAGAGGGGTTAGTTATCGCCAAGGACATAGACAAAGTACAGGACAAAGAGAGGGGTTAGTCAATGCTAGAATAGGAGG
>JADBJO010021859.1:0-28845 GCA_016801955.1 Conus betulinus
ACTGAAAAATAAACGCGACTGAAACTGCATCATTCTGCCAATTTAAACTGGTAGTTAACTTTCAATTGAATTGAATTAAAATAAGAAACAAAAAAAACTGCTGGGTCAACAGGAGAAAGCTACAAACATATGTATTCGAGAAGTTACGCTTTGTCCTTGTCATGAGAAACACACCAGTACCATAACTGTGAAAAAAAAAAGTCCTTATCGAAAAGCACCAGCATCCTCAACTTTATGCATGCACTCTGATGTCATCACACGCATTGCCCCAAACCCACTCTCCTGATCGTCCTTTCTGCAGTCGTTCACACCAAGCACGACGTACTCATTGCATTCAGTCCTGCCACAATGCATCGTGTCCCCATCACACTGCAGTCGTACAGCACATGGACACGCGCCGCATTCGGAATGCACACTGCAGTCGTCCAGGGGAAGGCCTCTCTCCGCAGTCTTTTCCAGCAGCACACGCCTCTCCACAGAGCAGTCTTACACCATGCATGCCCTCCCTCTCCCCTTCCAAACCATTCTCAGCTGCACTTGGCTCAGACCACCACCAATCCACCACCCTATTCCTGCCCCCCCCCCCCCCCCCCTTTTTTTTTTTATTAATTCTCAGTAGGCTCTGAAGGCACCAACAAAAATACCCCACTATGAAGGAAAGGTATTACTGACAGCAGTGACAAAATTAATATAGGTATTACTGAAAGCAGCGACAAAATTAATATGTGTATCAATCTCTTCCCTAACAGAAAATGTCCACAGCGAAGAGCACACCCACATTTCCATCTCTCTGAACTAATGAAATGCTCAAGACCCAAATTAACCTGTTGTTCTTTGGTGACATTTGAATGAATTACTTGCATACTATCAAACAGTTACTTAAAGATAAGGATAGACAATGGCTTAAAATATTAACAAACGAAACAACACATATCACATAATACTCACAAAAAAAAAAAAAAAAAAAAAAAAATTGCTAATACAAAAGAACACACACAAAAAAGTCTTTTCCCACACATCGGACATCCATTCCTCCTCACACCTGCTCTCTCTCGCAGTTGCCGATGCGAAAGACTCCACATCCCTCCCTCCCCCACCAGAGAGCGAACTACGGGTACAGTATCCCTTTAGTTCCATCCCCCACCACGGCCTGCGTGAGAACCCCAGCCAGAGTAGGCCCCAGAGGTGTTGGAGTCAGTGCCCCACCAGGAATTGCCTGAGCTGTTCTGCTGACCTCCCATGTTACCCCCCCCCAAAAACCCTGAGTATTGCTCATCTGACTGCTCTGGTCACTGGACCCCCCCTGCTGGTTAGGACCTCCCATGCCCCATCCCCCACCAGACAGCATGGCCTGAGCAGCAGCTAACATAGCAGAATTGATCAGATTCATGCCCAGGTTACCAGGCAAGCCATCCCCATTTTCCTTTGCCTTGCATCCCCATCAACGCACCTGGACCAGCGGCCCCACCCGCCTTGGGGGCCCCCAGACTTGTCAAAGCTCTTGGGAGAGGCGTTGCTGATGTGCACCGACGTGCCCCGCACAATGTGATCCTCCCCACACAGGGACTGGGCCACCTCAGCATCTGCAAAGGTCACAAAGGCAAACGCACGGAAGGGCTTGGGGATGAAGACGTCCACCACCTCCCCAAAGCTGGAAAAATAGGTGCGCAGGTCATCAGCAGTGATGTCTTCTGTGCAGCGTCCCACGAACACTTTACGATTCATGATCTGGTTGTTTCCTTCCTGCAACACACACGGTATTCCTACTTAAGTCTATATTCAAAAGCAATACCATTTCCAACAACTCTTTGTAGAGTATTCATCACCCTTACAGTACATCAACTCACTGATGAATACTTGAACATTTGCCTGAATGCAAGTATGGTCACTTTTATTATAGTATGGGTAGTTTTCATAAATATATTCAGTTCTGCTAGATACACCATGTCAAAACCTAGCAAGGTAAAGCCACTTGCTAACAGGACCAACTGGCTATTTGGATGCTTCACAGTTTTAAATTTCCAGTTTACATTATGCATATTGCCCACATCTTTCTGTTCTGCACCTCAACCACTTCATTCCATTCATGCCCCAATTAAGGCAACCCTGTAATAACTGTTCATTCCACAGTGATTCCTTCCTAAAAATGAAGGGGTCAGACTTGGTACCAAAAAATTTATTTCTAAATTTTCCCGGGGAAACAATATTTCTTGGGTCACCTTTTAACTGCTAAAAAAACAATACTAAAAATCAACATCTCTGGTCACACACACAGCAAAGAGCGCAGAAACCAAATACTGGAATAAATTCAATTAAACACAGATTACCAAAAACTTACAAATTCATGTTCCAATGAGAGCAAAGTGTTTGTCAACTAAAATGAATGAATGTGAGCACCTAACACTGGCAGGGTTTTCACAGCGAAACCATTTGGGATGTCTACAGTGATAATTCTTATGGACAAACATACATCTCTGATGTGTAAACTCCCATGCATGGAATTCAGGCCAGTGCATCACAAATACAGACCAAAATTTACCATGACGCACTGCTTTTCTCCTGTATGCATTACAACTCTCAGCAGCAGACTGCGTTTATACATGTAGGATCTCTTACTATATTCTCCAGGAAACTTCAAGGAATGGTACCCTGGACTTTGTAAACATGGTAACTCCCAATCCTACTACTTCAGAACTTTTACTTTTCATGCCACCAACTACAACCTTTCAATTCAGAAAAGATTAATTTACCTTTGAATTTGGAAAAGAAACATCGCACCAACGTCCGTCAATCATGTGACGCTGAGACATGCACTTGACCTGGGACTCGGGATTTGAATATCTGATGAAGCCAAAGCCTTTGGACTGACCAGTGCGCGGGTCTCTCTTCACCTGTTCAATGAAACAAAATTATTTCATGCTGTTGCGTATTTATACATTTTCTATACACAGAATGTACATGAGTAAATGAAGAGGCAATAGCGAAAGGCAACACAATGTTTTAATGCAGGGGGAAAAAAAGGAATGGACATGTTCAGATCAAAGAAGAGTTCACATCAAATCAGGCAGAGAAGAATGAAGATTTAAAAATAGACAAGCCAGCACAATACATGTACCAAAACTGTATCAAACATGTTACACTTTCATTTTTGCAAATGAAAACTCACATTACCAATTGTCACACTTTCATTTTTGCAAAGGAAAATTTCTTACATTACCAATTCCACAGTTGTATAAAATCTATACATTACCAATTCCATATGTATGAAATCTTTATTCAGTTTACAAATAATCACAATAGGAAATAAGCTCTTGATCAGAACCAATTCCCAAAATTAGAAATGTTGTATACTGCAAGAATTTCTCGTCAAGGAAAAAGTCAGTCACCGAATCCCCCGACACAAAAAGGATCATCAAATGCCGACTATAGAAGGGATGCACCTACTTTCCAAGTCTTAAACATTGAAAATAAAACTTCAGCCCCCAAAAACCAGGTTAAGTAATTTCAGTCTGCTTTTCAGCGGCTGAAATGGACATTTATATGTAAAAAAAAAAAAAGTAAATAAATAAATAAATAACTCATGAAATGTGCAGAACTTTTGTCTCTTTAAAAGACATTCTAACTCTTACAAAAAGAGTAAGCTATCGAGTGTTTTTAAAACACACTTGTGAAACTTTCTTATGAATGTGTTTTCCAAACTCACTTTAAAAGTCATTCAATATGATAAGAGCTTCACTTTAACATTTCTTTTAGATTGTTTTCAATATTTTCATTTACAGAGCAAGAGTATGCAATGCTATGCCCTTTCTTGTGGCTGAAGCCGATGCCAGAAAGGCAAGTTAGATTAGATTCAGGATGAAGCCTGCTGTTTGAGATGTATGAGAAAGAAAACATGCCATAATGACATGCATGTTTTGCTTCATTTGTCATTATTACAGGCATTTTCTTCATACCAGCACATTTACTGCACTGACCCTTCATCAACCATTTTGCTTTTCGAATCCGGACTGTGCATTTCTCTTTCGCTTTTTTCCCAGAACTATGAACTTAAAATCAACATACAACAACAACAGTAAAGCAAGTACCTAAATTTCTAAGGACAAGGAACAATGCAAATGCAATGTCTCAAATGCAGGTGAAATAGTGGATTTTGAAACTTCATAACCTGCAAGGCGACTTAACCCTCTTCAGTATCCACTTACCTGAGCTTAGTTAGACGGAAAACCATCTGCAAGATAAGTAACTCCGTAATTTGAACATGGTTACCCAATTAAAAAATAATTTAAAAGAGAGGAAAAGAAATAATGAAATAAGAATAATTTTTAAAATTCCTACGAACATGTTGCTATATCATAAGTTTAAAGAATGTCACATCAGCCATTTACTCGGGGGGGGGGGGGATCTTCTTCTTCAGAACTTTCTTCCAAATCGTTCATCATACCTGGAACCTCATCCCAGTCAAAATCTAGGTCACTCTAAACTTCGTTACCCAGCACTTTCACCAAGTCTTATGCCGTAAATCCTACAAATCACAGCATCTTCATCACTAAATCTCATTATAGAACGGCAGAAATCAAGGTTAGCCATGGTGAAAAACAGCATTTCGACTACAAAACTTTAAAAATTCGTAACTCAAGAACCACGGCACGCATCAACTGGCGTTTTTTTGCAAACGGAAGTAAATGGCAACAGGAAGAAGAATGTCATGTTCTCGCGAGACTTCCTTTTTACCAAAAACATGACGGCGCCCATTGTTGCCACGTGTTTTACCGGGTGCTGGCAGGCGCTCAGCCGTTTGGCTGTGTGATTTCCAGTTGGGCGCTAACGGGCGCACGCCTGTCAAGAGAGTTAATTATTGCTGCTTGTATAAATCACCTCTGAAAAATTTCTGAAGATTTTGTGCTTGCTTGAGATCTGCTAAATTGATTTTTGTACACAAATCAGTTCAAGAAAGCCTTCAGTTTTTACAAAAGCCTTCAGTACAAGTCATCCAGTTGTCTTTTCATTCATCTGAGAGATCAGCTGTCCACATCATCTCCACATGTCTTTCCTGCAGACATCTTCAATGTATGATATGAAAGCTTATCTACAGACTTTGAAATGTAGTTACGAAGTTTTAATGATGCAACATTATCGAGTTACTGTAGTCTACCCTGAAATTATTTGTCTTCATAATAAAAGCATCATGTAATGAGAAAAGAACTGCTTGACCAGAATTTCCTGGCATCTCTAAAACTCGTTTGCTTTCAACTTCAATGCTTCCTATATAGGTTGCAAAAAGATGGCCAAATCATATCAAAAATCATAACGCATCTTTCGTTTGCTTTCAACTTCAATGCTTCCCATATAGGTTGCAAAGATGGCCAAATCATATCAAAATCATAACGCATCTTTCAATTCTCTGGAAAATGAAAACAGGTAGGCTAGGTTCAGCTGAACTTCCAAGGACCATTTAAATGACTTGAACTTTCAATTTTTACAGCAGCTTTGTTTACCTGTGCAAGAACCAGATCTCCAAACTGACTGAAGTAGGTCTTCAGATCATCTTCTGTGCTCTTCCATGGCAGACCCAGCACAATCAGGTCAGAGCATTTGTTGGGGTCAATCATTCTCTTCTTGGTGGCCTGGTTTCCAAAGCCATCTTCTCCCTTCCGCTTACTATCTGCTGCCAAACATCACAGATACTAAATAATGTATGAGGTATGTCTTGGATAATTTAATAGCACAGTATTACATGAGTAACAGGATTCATTACCACTTCATGCAACATTCTAATAAATAGGTCTTATGAATAAAAAACAATGCTGCTAGTAATGCACAATCAGGGCTAATTTACACACAAATTTTGTAATCTGATGCACAGACTTTCACAGAGGATCTCAGGGCCACAATTTTTCTTTCACAACTGAAGTAAATTTTTTGGCTGTTCAGAACTTAAAAGTTGTGAACTTTTGATGAGATGCAGTGACTCAGTTTTGTTCACAAATGGGGACAAGTTGAGGCCCTGATCCCAACTCGTTAATCTTTACATCAGTTGTGTGATAAAAGCTATTTCGACTTCGTTCAGTGATTCTTGAAAGTCTCTAAAACATGCTTATGTGTCGAATTTCAGCCTATGATAGTATTGGTTAAAAAAAAAAAAAAGAAAAAAAAAGCAGCACCTCACTACCATGAAGACCTTCAATCGGTAAAAGAAAAAAAACACACACACACACACACATAAACAACCAAGAAAAACAAAGCATGCATGTTTTCCCGTTCATCTTCTGGACAAGTAGGCTATCATGTGCTGGTGGGAATGGATGACACCAACACGAGCCTTTTTCTTTTGGAAAATGCACCGAAGCCCAGCTTACTGTGTGCTGGTATGAAAAAACCTAATTAACATTCACTGAATGATTCAGTTACCTCGTGTACATGTATAGCACGAGTGTGGTCATTCAGACAACAAAAACAAGTTATGTAATTTACAACAATCTTTGAACATTTCAATCTTTCGTCTTTTTTCTTTTCTTTCATAACTCAAGTCATATACTGCACAAATGCTGTCATTCAGACAAGAAGGCACAAGTTATGTAAATTATAACAAACTTTCTTCTTTCCAATACAATCTTCCTTCTTTTTTTTCTTTTGCATCTCCTGTCAACAATCAAGATGAATAACGTGCAGACCATGATTCAACAAGAACAGCTGCAGTTTGTTTGCAGTTTTACCCTGCAAGAAAAAAAGATGAAAAAGTATTCAAACTTTCGATCATTGCAGATTTTTACCGGTCACTGGCCATAACCTTTTTTTTTTTGCAGTACTTTGTGCACTACAATCAAATACCACAGTGTTTCTGTTTGCCAACTGCAACAAGTAATTACATGAATACCATAAACGCTGGGTAGTACTGTGGCAATAAACTTGGGGCACAAAGCAGCCATGCTGATTCCCGAATGATCTTGCCATGATTCGTTTTTCTTTCACTATGGTCTGCAGACTCAAGTTCCAACATATCACTGGAACCTTGCCGATTCAGCCAATTGCAGCTTGAATCCTCTTTACACACCAATTACATTATCTGGTATTTTCATCACCGTTGGTGTAGCTGTCACTGACTCCAGTTCCAAACACTTATTATATCATGGTACTAGGCATCCGACACTGCTACTCCCCCACTCACTCTCTATTGCCTATCGTCAAAGTGAACCGCCTAGGTGATTTTGTCACTATTGTCAGGCTGTTTTCAAAACTTCTGAACAACACTATTTTTTTCTGAGACCGACTTGGTCACTAAAATCTGACGTCTGATAACAACTTGGATTACCAATCTGCTTTAATAACACAGAGAAAATAGTCTTCATTTTACTACAGAACAATGTTATTTATACTAGCCAATGATAGACCATCAAATCTGCTTTAATAACACAGGGAAAATAGTCTTCATTTTACTACAGAACAATGTTATTTGTACTAGCCAATGATAGACCATCAAATAAAGAAAGATATATTGCAATTATTCTGTTCCGATAGTTTGCGTCATTTCAAAGAAACTTTATTTCGGAGTCCTGTCATAGAAAATACATAACCCTTATTAAAGAGCAAATTCTTTACGTTTTCATGGCAGGAACCTGGAACTGACCAGCACACTAGAAAAGGTTTAGTTCTGGGGGCCTGCTGAACTTGCAGCAACTTGACTTGGTCATATTTGCCCTCAGATGGAAAGGAGTTAAACACTGGTGGAGCAGGATCTACCCAGTTTTGTTAGCTGGCCGACTTAAAACAAGTGGAAACAGAATTAAACAGTGAACTTGTACAATCGAAAGGTAGCAATACCACGAGCTGACACAAGCCCACTGAAATGTTCTCAACACTGGAAAGAACATTTGGCAAAAACAAGCGCCTCTTCCGTTTGCTGGTGTTCTGTTTGCTGGTTTTGCTAGTAAATGCATACAGCAAACACACATGTACGGACTCGCATGTATACAAATACTAGCACAGTTCACACACACTGAGGTTGCATACTATAGTGTGGCATAAAACCACCTTGGTTTTTGTACCCCACTCTTGCATAAATCCTGGACTTAGCTTTTAGTCTACTCAGTTTTACTTTAATACATGACAGTTTGTTAACTGGCATGTTGTGCACTCAGCTCAAATAATAAAACTGGAATTGCAATAGCCAAATCCTTGTCAAATTCGAAGTTTTAGTTTGCGTGCATGTGTACGAGTGTGTGCAAGTCTCTGCTGGTGTGTCTGTGTTTCTAGCAAGCTGCATCTCTTGTTGGCTCCCCAGCTTGCTTACTAATGCTTATTCTCGATCCCTTATATCTACGCGTCACGAAAATGATGTAAAAACAAATAACTTGACTTAACACAAACACGTGTGGTCGAGCGTCACGAGATACATGCTTGTCACCAAATTACGCCTACCTTAAGTGAATATTCTGCAGGGAGTCTACAAAAATGGAAACACCCAGGAAAACGTTCCAAAGCAGAAATGACTATTTCATGCACCAGTTCTAGCCACTGCGATTCAAAACGCGGTTTCTTCGTGCAACTAAAAACGCCGAACTAGATTGATAGACTATTGTCGAACAAGGCCAGTAGACGGTACTGCCCCTATGGGATTTCTTTAACTCTCCTGTATTTACCTTTACTCACAAGGCTGACCACTACCACTGGCTACAATCTCTACGGCTACTACCATTGCTGCCACCACCGGGATTAGACTAGATACGCTTGCACCTTACAAAAATAAACGTGAAGTTCGCGCAAAACCTTTGAAAAACCTTATACAAACATAAAACAAAACACCAAAACGTACGCACTTTTAGCAAAGACAGCGATGTACTGATGATTCCCCCATACTCCGTCGGGGGATACAGCACTCCGTCAGCCAAACGAATGCCTCTGTACGCGCCGGTCTCAGACTTGTACTTCAGGCCACAGGATCCAGGGAACTGTGCAGAAAGTGTGGTCAGCAAGAGTGTGCCATCTGCTTCACTGGGGATTTCGATTGCCTCATCGCCGATATCTTCAGCTACTTGAAGAAACTGCGCCATTGTTTACAGACGATATTAGATCTGCTACCTTACCAGACGTGAAATTGAACAAAAATCCTATCACACGCGTGCCACTTCTGACCACTTCTACAAGATGGCGTCGGAAAAGAACTGCGCCGGTTCTGACGTGAGGCTCCTCCACGAACGACAGTTGCACAAAGAGCGGTTGCACTCCAAAATTAGTTTGCAAGTCATGAGGACAAGCAGAACTCGATTTCAACACTTTCATAAAATTGCGCTTGTATTACTGAGGTCTTCGAGAAACAAAACAGACAAACGTACAGAGCAGTTTTGTTTTAAAACTATACGAGTTAGCTGTGGTAGACAGAGACTGTTCAGCTGATGAGAAGAAAGTAGAAAAAAGTATGAGTTAGCTGTGGTAGCGTCTGTTTAAGTGAAAGAAGGAATTTTGCAAGATCTCCGTCCGGTCACATCTTTAAGTGATTGTAGATATGGAACTGAGAAAATGATTTTCAGCAACGGAACCACGGAGGAGGGGGGTGATGGGGGAAAGTTGGATGATGTGCAGAAGAAGAGGCAGGGGGGGGGGGGGGGGGGGGGGGGGGGTATGAAGGGAATAGACGGAGGGAAGGATCAAAGAATAATGAAGTGACGTGTGACTTAAGGACAGTTGCCACACTCCACCTGAGGGGGAAAGTCATCCACACCCCCACACCCCCCTCTCTACCTTCATCTTAGGAGTTATAGGACAGGAGGAGGGCCACCATGGATTGGATGGGTGCCAGGGATGGTGAGGCTGCTTTGTCTGTAAGCAGGCTGTTCCATTCTGGAATACATCTGGGGAAGGAGCTCTTTTGTTCTGCCATGAATATTACACCATTGATTATCTTTGTATGCTACTGGACAAGACTGTTATACCACCTAACTTTGTATTCCTTTTTTTTTCTTGGTCTGCCTTCTTGATCATTACAAGGAAAGTCAGGATGGAATGGTATTCAACGTAAGTTAACATTTGAGCCTTCAGCGTAAAGAGAGTCTATCAAATGCTTAATTTCAAGTAATAATTCCTCTGTCCGAGTATTTTCATATTGTCACAAACTTTTTTTAAACACTGACTGAAGGAAGGGTGACTCCTGCTCTACAGATGGGAAAAGTACCTATCACATTTAATTTTTTTTTCTCATTTTTCACGCCGATTTCCTCATCTTGTCTGTAGAAGTCCTCACCAATCAAAACGTGTAATTTTTCTATTGTCATTTTTTCTTCCACTGCTGAATTTGGTGACCTGTTGTATGCTGTTCTCTGCATGCTAAAATTCTCGCCTGCGTCACTATGCTTTTCAGACTAAATTTGGAATAAGAATGAAATAGAGAGAGGAGGAGGAGTTGCAGTCAATCATCTGAAATGTTAAACCTTCTCTCTTTTTTTTCCCTTCTTTCTCTTTTTTCTGTGCACAGCAATCGCCGTCAACGATTACGAGATTTAGACCCGGGTTCAGAAGGGACTTTGCACTGTGGAGAGACACAGACAGGACAGACAGACAGACAGACAGACAGACAGACAGACAGAGAGAGAGAGAGAGAGAGAGAGAGAGAGAGAGATTGAGTATCAGGCTCTTTTCGGGCGCTCACTAGCTGGAGATGCAAGGAGAGGAAGGCATAACAGTTTCAAGGGCAGGCATTCCAGTCACGAATGGTTGTGTTAACTTGGAATTATTAGAGCTGATGTTGGAAGCCTCATACGGACTAGGATCCACAGGCTGGTGTCTGAGAGGAAGAAGGAGCTTTGCCGGTAAGAAAGGAATCAATACTGACTTTACCTTCATAAACAGTTTTTGGCTTCGCTTTGTGTTAGATCACGTCAAATCTTCACTTCTAAGAAGCCGATCATGATTTTTGTACATCGTAATGCTTTGGTAGTGGCATGCTGGAACATACGCCAGTCTGGGAGGCCCCTTGAGATGCAGCTGTGGAATGTTTCCATTTAAAGTCTCCATTAATTCAATTTCGAATAATTTCTTCTGTCCATGATAAGGGGTGTTTCCCGTGGAGTTTTACTTGGTGAGTATATTTTCTGAAAACTCTCGGAGCAACCCCTCGCATTATTGATGAATATGTTCATGTTGGAAGGGGTGGTGTGGAACCAATAATTTATTCTCAAAATGGAACAGCTCAATAGGTGGCGCTGAATCCGAATTTTTGATTGGATAAGAGAAAGCGTGGCTGCAGGGAAAAAAAAAAAAAAAAAAAAGAAGAAGAAGAAGAAGAAGAAAACCGCTTGGGTCTATGACGTACTCCCACAATTCTGTTCGTCCCTCCTCATAGCATTTCTTTTCGCTATTGTTTGGTTGGTTTTTTTCTAAGTGTTTTGTTATTTTATTTAGTTTTAAGGGAAGGGGTGCTAGTCGGACATATTCAGAAGTAAAATATCTCATTTGACTGCAGTGGCGATTAACCACCACTGCCTGATGTCCTCAAATTTCGGTGAAAATCCAAGCCATTTTTTTTTTTTTTGTTTGTTTGTTTTTTGGTAATTTCTTTGACTCTGCATCAATATGGCCTACCGTTTAAAAAGCAAAGCGACCCGTTGAAAGTGCTGGTGAAGTAAGATATATAAACAGTACGATAACAAAGTGTTGATGCCAGCCGAAATAGCTCAGTTGGGAGAGCGTTAGACTGAAGATCTAAAGGTCCCTGGTTCAATCCCGGGTTTCGGCACGGAAAATCCGGTGGTTGGCACACGTTTTTTTTTCTTTTTTTTTTTCCCCCCTCCACTTTTATTCACTTCCACCATTAAAGATATTAGATCAAACTGAAGTGTTATGCGCGTCCAAAATCAAAGGATTTTAACCCTGTTGCCTCTTTTAAATAGAAACAAACTGAACTGGCTCAGAACTAACAACTTGATGCACACATATATAGCAGTGAATACTCGAACTAGAGGTTATTCGGATCTCGATCTTGCAGTGCTGATAACTGGACACATTCAAAAGTAAATAGTCATTCCAAGCATGTTCATATCAAAAGAACAGCCGGAGTTATCAAAACGCCTCTCCAAGTTTAATTTGCGAGTGCTCATTTTATGTTGTACTTTTCTTTCAGTCTGAAAATAATGATATATTAACTTGACGTACCAAACTCAATCAAGCTGCTCGGAGAGCAGCTCGCAACATTGAAGGAACGACTACTCTGAACATTCCGCTAGACCTATCAGAATGTTATACTTAATTACTAGAGCATCCTTTAACAGTTTCAAGAGGTTATTGGAAGACACAGATAGCCAATATTATCAAAAATGTATACAGCCAAATCCCGACATCCACCCCAAAACTCAATTAGACAAATTTGAAAATACGACATCTAGAGAGGTAGTAACTTTAATTCATAGGATGCGTTTAAATTCACTTCGAACCAAATACAGCAAAAATGTTACATGCATGTGTGGGGAAACGCTTAGTGTACGTCACCTACTACTAGATTGTCCAAGAATAAAGAATACAGTGCTCAAAGCTGGTTCTAATATCTCACATAATAGATCGACTCCACTGACTTTACCAAAAATCTTAAATAATTATGCTTTTCTTTGTTCGTTATGCCCACATCTATTACGTAGTACAGTAGGAATTCGTCTTTAACTTTCAACTACCCCTCATACACAAAAACAAATTACTTACACACACACACACACACACACACACACACACACACACACACACACGCACGATATAGATAGATATAGATGTATATGTGTGTATATTCCTGCCATAGGCGTATATGTTTACATAGGTATACATACATATCCATCATTGTGTTATAAAATTCCGTCATTGTGTGCTCACACACACACACACAACACACACACACACACACACACACACACACACACACACACACACACACACACACACACACACACACACATCTATAGACGTTAAACTAAAGAACTAACACACACACACACACACACACACACACACACACACACACACACACACACACACACACACACATCTATCTCTCTGTCTGTCTGTCTGTCTGTCTGTCTCTCTCTCTCTCTCTCTCTCTCTCTCTCTCTCTCTCTCTCTCTCTCTCTATATATATATATATATATATATATATATATATACTGGTGTGTGTGTGTGTGTGTGTGTGTGTGTGTGTGTGTGTGTGTGTGTGTGTGATTGCAGGAGGGTTTGTTGTTGTTGTTGTTGTTGTTGTTTTATAGCCATGAATGAACCGTTGACTTACAGGGTGAATTCAAGGTTTGTTCAAAGTTGGTGGAAGTCTGCACTTTTTTTTTAGTGCTCCCAACCCCCAAGTCCCAAGCCCCACCCCCTCCCCCTCCTTTTTTTTCCCACTCTTTGACTCATCCGTACTCTATCAGAGGCCTTATTGAGCCATGTGTCAAGTCAGTTCCCACCATTCCCACTTCACCCACACACACACACACACACACACACACACACACTTGTTCTAAGGTCTGAGAGCGCTCGGAATTTATGCTGTGCGGTTTAACCGGTACGCACTCGCGTACTCGGTTTAAATGAATGGCAGTATGGATGACGAAAGCCGGTAGCCCATACGGACAGCCCGTATAAACGAAACAGAAAGTAGAAAAGAAAAATAGCTTTTCCACGAAGTCAGTGACACTTCCGCAAACTGCACGAGTAGCAGGACGGCTTCTAAGGTGTACACAATAATAAGGCAAAATCGGACGTCTGGGTCTTCAGTCACTTTGGTGTCTCAGGAAAAGAAAACAAGAGCTTAACAGGTAAGTAACTTTGTAGACATATGTTCTCACGTTTGATTTTACAGATCATTTTTTTTATTGTGATTTTAGCATATATGTTTAATACTGAAAGCACTTAGGGGTTTTGTAGTAGTAGCAGTGCACACACACACACACACACACACACACACACACACACACACACACTTCCCTTTCCTCCTATCCCCCCCCCCCACCAACCCACCCAGGTACCTCTTCCCCTCATTCTCTCTCACCCCCACCACCACCACCGCTCTCTCCAACACACACACACACACCACACACACACACACACACACACAGAGGTAATTCTAACGTCTGAGAGCACTCAAAATTTATGCAGTGTGGCTTAACCAGTACGTACGTGTTTCTCGGTTTAAATGATGGCAGTACAGTTGACGAGAGCTGTAACCGACAGCCCATAGAAATCAAACAGAAAGTAGGAAAGAAAAGTAGCTTTCCACAGTGCGTCCAGACGTTCGATTTTGCACTACTTCTGCTACTCGCGCGGTTGGTAGAAGTGCCATTGAATTCGTGGAAAAGCTACTTTTCTTTCCTACTTTCTGTTTGATTTCTATGGGCTGTCGGTTTACAGGCTCTCGTCAACTGTACTGCCATCATTTAAACCGAGAACACGTACGTACTGGTTAAGCCACACTGCATAAATTTTGAGTGCTCTCAGACGTTAGAATTACCTCTGTGTGTGTGTGTGTGTGTGTGTGTGTGTGTGTGTTGGAGAGAGCGGTGGTGGTGGTGGGGTGAGAGAGAATGAGGGGAAGAGGTACCTGGGTGGGTTGGTGGGGGAGGGATAGGAGGAAAAGGGAAGTGTGTGTGTGTGTGTGTGTGTGGTGTGTGTGTGTGTGTGTGTGTGCACTGCTACTACTACAAAACCCCTAAGTGCTTTCAATATTAAACATATATGCTAAAATCACAATAAAAAAAATGATCTGTAAAATCAAACGTGAGAACATATGTCTACAAAGTTACTTACCTGTTAAGCTCTTGTTTTCTTTTCCTGAGACACCAAAGTGACTGAAGACCCAGACGTCCGATTTTGCCTTATTATTGTGTACACCTTAGAAGCCGTCCTGCTACTCGTGCAGTTTGCGGAAGTGTCACTGACTTCGTGGAAAAGCTATTTTTCTTTCCTACTTTCTGTTTCGTTTATACGGGCTGTCCGTATGGGGGCTACCGGCTTTCGTCATCCATACTGCCATTCATTAAACCGAGTACGCGAGTGCGTACCGTTTAAACCGCACAGCATAAATTCCGAGCGCTCTCAGACCTTAGAACAAGTGTGTGTGTGTGTGTGTGGTGTGTGTGTGTGTGTGGTGAAGTGGGAATGGTGGGAACTGACTTGACACATGGCTCCAATAAGGCCTCTGATAGAGTACGGATGAGTCAAAGAGTGGGAAAAAAAGGAGGGGAGGGGGTGGGGCTTGGGACTTGGGGGTTGGGAGCACTAAAAAAAAAGTGCAGACTTCCACCAACTTTGAACAAACCTTGAATTCACCCTGTAAGTCAACGGTTCATTCATGGCTATAAAACAACAACAACAACAACAACACAAACCCTCCTGCAATCACACACACACACACACACACACACACACACACACACACACACACACACATACACCAGTATATATATATATATATATATATATATATATATAGAGAGAGAGAGAGAGAGAGAGAGAGAGAGAGAGAGACAGACCAGACAGACAGACAGACAGACAGAGAGATAGATGTGTGTGTGTGTGTTGTGTGTGTGTGTGTGTGTGTGTGTGTGTGTGTGTGTGTGTGTGTTAGTTCTTTAGTTTAACGTCTATAGATGTGTGTGTGTGTGTGTGTGTGTGTGTGTGTGTGTTTGTGTGTGTGTGTGTGTGTGTGTGGTGTGTGTGTGTGTGTGTGTGTGTGTGTGTGAGCACACAATGACGAAATTTTATAACACAATGATGGATATGTATGTATACCTATGTAAACATATACGCCTATGGCAGGAATATACACACATATACATCTATATCTATCTATATCTATGTTGCTGTTGTTCTTCAGTTTAACGTCTTCCCCCACTTAAGTGATTTCAGACAGATTGTGTGTGTGTGTGTGTGTGTGTGTGTGTGTGTGTGTGTGTGTGTGTGTGTGTGTGTGTGCGCGTGCGTGCTGCGTACGTGCGTGCGTGCGCGCGCGTGTGTCTGTGTGTGGGTGTGTCTTGTGTGGGTGCGTGCGTGCGTGCGTGCGTGCGTGCGTGCGTGTGTGTGTGTGTGTGTGTGTGTGTGTTTGTGTGTGTGTGTGTAAGTAATTTGTTTTTGTGTATGGGGGTAGTTGAAAGTTAAAGACGAATTCCTACTGTACTACGTAATAGATGTGGGCATAACGAACAAAGAAAAGCATAATTATTTAAGATTTTTGGTAAAGTCAGTGGAGTCGATCTATTATGTGAGATATTAGAACCAGCTTTGAGCACTGTATTCTTTATTCTTGGACAGTCTAGTAGTAGGTGACGTACACTAAGCGTTTCCCCCCACACATGCATGTAACATTTTTTGCTGTATTTGGTTCGAAGTGAATTTAAACGCATCCTATGAATTAAAGTTACTACCTCTCTAGATGTCGTATTTTCAAATTTGTCTAATTGAGTTTTGGGGTGGATGTCGGGATTTGGCTGTATACATTTTTGATAATATTGGCTATCTGTGTCTTCCAATAACCTCTTGAAACTGTTAAAGGATGCTCTAGTAATTAAAGTATAACATTCTGATAGGTCTAGCGGAATGTTCAGAGTAGTCGTTCCTTCAATGTTGCGAGCTGCTCTCCGAGCAGCTTGATCAACTTTCTCTATGTATACATATACATATGTCGCCCCAACACAATGATGAGGCTACTTTCTGTGTACTCACTTTAACATGCAGAATATGAAATATCATTAACAGTTATATGATAATAAAGTTTTGATATGCCGAGAGAACAGAATGTCATTAGATCGAGTCTCGAATTCAGTGAGTATAACATGATGGGGTAGGACTCTGTAGTTTTGAAACACCTTTTGAGTTTGGTACGTCAAGTTAATATATCATTATTTTCAGACTGAAAGAAAAGTACAACATAAAATGAGCACTCTCGCAAATTAAACTTGGAGAGGCGTTTTGATAACTCCGGCTGTTCTTTTGATATGAACATGCTTGGAATGACTATTTACTTTTGAATGTGTCCAGTTATCAGCACTGCAAGATCGAGATCCGAATAACCTCTAGTTCGAGTATTCACTGCTATATATGTTGTGCATCAAGTTGTTAGTTCTGAGCCAGTTCAGTTTGTTTCTATTTAAAAGAGGCAACAGGGTTAAAAATCCTTTGATTTTGGACGCGCATAACACTTCAGTTTGATCTAATATCTTTAATGGTGGAAGTGAATAAAAGTGGAGGGGGGAAAAAAAAAAAAAGAAAAAATAACGTGTGCCAACCACCGGATTTTCCGTGCCGAAACCCGGGATTGAACCAGGGACCTTTAGATCTTCAGTCTAACGCTCTCCCAACTGAGCTATTTCGGCTGGCATCACACTTTGTTATCGTACTGTTTATATATCTTACTTCACCAGCACTTTCAACGGGTCGCTTTGCTTTTTAAACGGTAGGCCATATTGATGCAGAGTCAAAGAAATTACCAAAAAACAAACAAAAGAAAAAAAATGGCTTGGATTTTCACCGAAATTTGAGGACATCAGGCAGTGGTGGTTAATCGCCACTGCAGTCAAATGAGATATTTTACTTCTGAATATGTCCGACTAGCACCCCTTCCCTTAAACTAAATAAAATAACAAAACACTTAGAAAAACCAACCAAACAATAGCGAAAAGAAATGCTATGAGAGGGACGAACAGAATTGTGGGAGTACGTCATAGACCCAAGCGGTTTCTTCTTCTTCTTCTTCTTCTTTTTTTTTTTTTTTTTTTCCCTGCAGCCACGCTTTCTCTTATCCAATCAAAAATTCGGATTCAGCGCCACCTATTGAGCTGTTCCATTTTGAGAATAAATTATTGGTTCCACACCACCCCTTCCAACATGAACATATTCATCAATAATGCGAGGGGTTGCTCCGAGAGTTTTCAGAAAATATACTCACCAAGTAAAACTCCACGGGAAACACCCTTTATCATGGACAGAAGAAATTATTCGAAATTGAATTAATGGAGACTTTAAATGGAAACATTCCACAGCTGCATCTCAAGGGGCCTCCCAGACTGGCGTATGTTCCAGCATGCCACTACCAAAGCATTACGATGTACAAAATCATGATCGGCTTCTTAGAAGTGAAGATTTGACGTGATCTAACACAAAGCGAAGCCAAAAACTGTTTATGAAGGTAAAGTCAGTATTGATTCCTTTCTTACCGGCAAAGCTCCTTCTTCCTCTCAGACACCAGCCTGTGGATTCCTAGTCCGATGAGGCTTCCAACATCAGCTCTAATAATTCCAAGTTAACACAACCATTCGTGACTGGAATGCCTGCCCTTGAAACTGTTATGCCTTCCTCTCCTTGCATCTCCAGCTAGTGAGCGCCCGAAAAGAGCCTGATAACTCAATCTCTCTCTCTCTCTCTCTCTCTCTCTCTCTGTCTGTCTGTCTGTCTGTCTGTCTGTCTGTCCTGTCTGTCTGTGTCTCTCCACAGTGCAAAGTCCCTTCTGAACCCGGGTCTAAATCTCGTAATCGTTGACGGCGATTGCTGTGCACAGAAAAAAGAGAAAGAAGGGAAAAAAAAGAGAGAAGGTTTAACATTTCAGATGATTGACTGCAACTCCTCCTCCTCTCTCTATTTCATTCTTATTCCAAATTTAGTCTGAAAGCATAGTGACGCAGGCGAGAATTTTAGCATGCAGAGAACAGCATACAACAGGTCACCAAATTCAGCAGTGGAAGAAAAAATGACAATAGAAAAATTACACGTTTTGATTGGTGAGGACTTCTACAGACAAGATGAGGAAATCGGCGTGAAAAATGAGAAAAAAAATTAAATGTGATAGGTACTTTTCCCATCTGTAGAGCAGGAGTCACCCTTCCTTCAGTCAGTGTTTAAAAAAAGTTTGTGACAATATGAAAATACTCGGACAGAGGAATTATTACTTGAAATTAAGCATTTGATAGACTCTCTTTACGCTGAAGGCTCAAATGTTAACTTACGTTGAATACCATTCATCCTGACTTTCCTTGTAATGATCAAGAAGGCATACCAAGAAAAAAAAGGAATACAAAGTTAGGTGGTATAACAGTCTTGTCCAGTAGCATACAAAGATAATCAATGGTGTAATATTCATGGCAGAACAAAAGAGCTCCTTCCCCAGATGTATTCCAGAATGGAACAGCCTGCTTACAGACAAAGCAGCCTCACCATCCCTGGCACCCATCCAATCCATGGTGGCCCTCCTCCTGTCCTATAACTCCTAAGATGAAGGTAGAGAGGGGGGTGTGGGGGTGTGGATGACTTTCCCCCTCAGGTGGAGTGTGGCAACTGTCCTTAAGTCACACGTCACTTCATTATTCTTTGATCCTTCCCTCCGTCTATTCCCTTCATACCCCCCCCCCCCCCCCCCCCCTGCCTCTTCTTCTGCACATCATCCAACTTTCCCCCATCACCCCCCTCCTCCGTGGTTCCGTTGCTGAAAATCATTTTCTCAGTTCCATATCTACAATCACTTAAAGATGTGACCGGACGGAGATCTTGCAAAATTCCTTCTTTCACTTAAACAGACGCTACCACAGCTAACTCATACTTTTTTTCTACTTTCTTCTCATCAGCTGAACAGTCTCTGTCTACCACAGCTAACTCGTATAGTTTTAAAACAAAACTGCTCTGTACGTTTGTCTGTTTTGTTTCTCGAAGACCTCAGTAATACAAGCGCAATTTTATGAAAGTGTTGAAATCGAGTTCTGCTTGTCCTCATGACTTGCAAACTAATTTTGGAGTGCAACCGCTCTTTGTGCAACTGTCGTTCGTGGAGGAGCCTCACGTCAGAACCGGCGCAGTTCTTTTCCGACGCCATCTTGTAGAAGTGGTCAGAAGTGGCACGCGTGTGATAGGATTTTTGTTCAATTTCACGTCTGGTAAGGTAGCAGATCTAATATCGTCTGTAAACAATGGCGCAGTTTCTTCAAGTAGCTGAAGATATCGGCGATGAGGCAATCGAAATCCCCAGTGAAGCAGATGGCACACTCTTGCTGACCACACTTTCTGCACAGTTCCCTGGATCCTGTGGCCTGAGTACAAGTCTGAGACCGGCGCGTACAGAGGCATTCGTTTGGCTGACGGAGTGCTGTATCCCCCGGACGGAGTATGGGGGAATCATCAGTACATCGCTGTCTTTGCTAAAAGTGCGTACGTTTTGGTGTTTTGTTTTATGTTTGTATAAGGTTTTCAAAGGTTTTGCGCGAACTTCACGTTTATTTTTGTAAGGTGCAAGCGTATCTAGTCTAATCCCGGTGGTGGCAGCAATGGTAGTAGCCGTAGAGATTGTAGCCAGTGGTAGTGGTCAGCCTTGTGAGTAAAGGTAAATACAGGAGAGTTAAAGAAATCCCATAGGGGCAGTACCGTCTACTGGCCTTGTTCGACAATAGTCTATACAGATCTAGTTCGGCGTTTTTAGTTGCACGAAGAAACCGCGTTTTGAATCGCAGTGGCTAGAACTGGTGCATGAAATAGTCATTTCTGCTTTGGAACGTTTTCCTGGGTGTTTCCATTTTGTAGACTCCCTGCAGAATATTCACTTAAGGTAGGCGTAATTTGGTGACAAGCATGTATCTCGTGACGCTCGACCACACGTGTTTTTGTGTTAAGTCAAGTTTATTTGTTTTACATCATTTTCGTGACGCGTAGATATAAGGGATCGAGAATAAGCATTAGTAAGCAAGCTGGGGAGCCAACAAGAGATGCAGCTTGCTAGAAACACAGACACACCAGCAGAGACTTGCACACACTCGTACACATGCACGCAAACTAAAACTTCGAATTTGACAAGGATTTGGCTATTGCAATTCCAGTTTTATTATTTGAGCTGAGTGCACAACATGCCAGTTAACAAACTGTCATGTATTAAAGTAAAACTGAGTAGACTAAAAGCTAAATCCAGGATTTATGCAAGAGTTGGGTACAAAAAACAAGGTGGTTTTTATGCCACACTATAGTATGCAACCTCAGTGTGTGTGAACTGTGCTAGTATTTGTATACATGCGAGTCCGTACATGTGTGTTTTGCTGTATGCATTTACTAGCAAAACCAGCAAACAGAACACCAGCAAACGGAAGAGGCGCTTGTTTTTGCCAAATGTTCTTTCCAGTGTTGAGAACATTTCAGTGGGCTTGTGTCAGCTCGTGGTATTGCTACCTTTCGATTGTACAAGTTCACTGTTTAATTCTGTTTCCACTTGTTTTAAGTCGGCCAGCTAACAAAACTGGGTAGATCCTGCTCCACCAGTGTTTAACTCCTTTCCATCTGAGGCAAATATGACCAAGTCAAGTTGCTGCAAGTTTCAGCAGGCCCCCAGAACTAAACCTTTTCTAGTGTGCTGGTCAGTTCCAGGTTCCTGCCATGAAAACGTAAAGAATTTGCTCTTTAATAAGGGTTATGTATTTTCTATGACAGGACTCCGAAATAAAGTTTCTTTGAAATGACGCAAACTATCGGAACAGAATAATTGCAATATATCTTTCTTTATTTGATGGTCTATCATTGGCTAGTACAAATAACATTGTTCTGTAGTAAAATGAAGACTATTTTCCCTGTGTTATTAAAGCAGATTTGATGGTCTATCATTGGCTAGTATAAATAACATTGTTCTGTAGTAAAATGAAGACTATTTTCTCTGTGTTATTAAAGCAGATTGGTAATCCAAGTTGTTATCAGACGTCAGATTTTAGTGACCAAGTCGGTCTCAGAAAAAAATAGTGTTTGTTCAGAAGTTTTTTTGAAAACAGCCTGACAATAGTGACAAAATCACCTAGGCGGTTCACTTTGACGATAGGCAATAGAGAGTGAGTGGGGGAGTAGCAGTGTCGATGCCTAGTACCCATGATATAATAAGTGTTTGGAACTGGAGTCAGTGACAGCTACACCAACGGTGATGAAAATACCAGATAATGTAATTGGTGTAAAGAGGATTCAAGCTGCAATTGGCTGAATCGGCAAGGTTCCAGTGATATGTTGGAACTTGAGTCTGCAGACCATAGTGAAAGAAAAACGGAATCATGGCAAGATCATTCGGGAATCAGCATGGCTGCTTTGTGCCCCAAGTTTATTGCCACAGTACTACCCAGCGTTTATGGTATTCATGTAATTACTGTTGCAGTTGGCAAACAGAAACACTGTGGTATTTGATTGTAGTGCACAAAGTACTGCAAAAAAAAAGGTTATGGCCAGTGACCGGTAAAAATCTGCAATGATCGAAAGTTTGAATACTTTTATCATCTCTTTTTTCTTGCAGGGTAAAACTGCAAACAAACTGCAGCTGTTCTTGTTGAATCATGGTCTGCACGTTATTCATCTTGATTGTTGACAGGAGATGCAAAAGAAAAAAAAGAAGGAAGATTGTATTGGAAAAAGAAAGTTTGTTATAATTTACATAACTTGTGCTTCTTGTCTGAATGACAGCATTTGTGCAGTATATGACTTGAGTTATGAAAGAAAAGAAAAAAGACGAAAGATTGAAATTGTTCAAAGATTGTTGTAAATTACATAACTTGTTTTTGTTGTCTGAATGATGACCACACTCGTGCTATACATGTACACGAGGTAACTGAATCATTCAGTGAATGTTAATTAGGTTTTCATACCAGCACACAGTAAGCTGGGCTTCGGTGCATTTTCCAAAAGAAAAAGGCTCGTGTTGGTGTCATCCATTCCCACCAGCACATGATAGCCTACTTGTCCAGAAGATGAACGGGAAAACATGCATGCTTTGTTTTTCTTGGTTGGTTTATGTGTGTGTGTGTGTTTTTTTTTTTCTTTTTACCGATTGAAGGTCTTCATGGTAGTGAGGTGCTTTTTTTTTTTTTTCTTTTTTTTTTTAACCAATACTATCATAGGCTGAAATTCGACATAAGCATGTTTTAGAGACTTTCAAGAATCACTGAACGAAGTCGAAATAGCTTTTATCACACAACTGATGTAAAGATTAACGAGTTGGGATCAGGGCCTCAACTTGTCCCCATTTGTGAACAAAACTGAGTCACTGCATCTCATCAAAAGTTCACAACTTTTAAGTTCTGAACAGCCAAAAAATTTTACTTCAGTTGTGAAAGAAAAATTGTGGCCCTGAGATCCTCTGTGAAAGTCTGTGCATCAGATTACAAAATTTGTGTGTAAATTAGCCCTGATTGTGCATTACTAGCAGCATTGTTTTTTATTCATAAGACCTATTATTAGAATGTTGCATGAAGTGGTAATGAATCCTGTTACTCATGTAATACTGTGCTATTAAATTATCCAAGACATACCTCATACATTATTTAGTATCTGTGATGTTTGGCAGCAGATAGTAAGCGGAAGGGAGAAGATGGCTTTGGAAACCAGGCCACCAAGAAGAGAATGATTGACCCCAACAAATGCTCTGATCTGATTGTGCTGGGTCTGCCATGGAAGAGCACAGAAGATGATCTGAAGACCTACTTCAGTCAGTTTGGAGATCTGGTTCTTGCACAGGTAAACAAAGCTGCTGTAAAAATTGAAAGTTCAAGTCATTTTAAATGGTCCTTTGAAGTTCAGCTGAACCTAGCCTACCTGTTTTCATTTTCCAGAGAATTGAAAGATGCGTTATGATTTTTGATATGATTTGGCCATCTTTGCAACCTATATGGGAAGCATTGAAGTTGAAAGCAAACGAAAGATGCGTTATGATTTTTGATATGATTTGGCCATCTTTGCAACCTATATAGGAAGCATTGAAGTTGAAAGCAAACGAGTTTTAGAGATGCCAGGAAATTCTGGTCAAGCAGTTCTTTCTCATTACATGATGCTTTTATTATGAAGACAAATAATTTCAGGGTAGACTACAGTAACTCGATAATGTTGCATCATTAAAACTTCGTAACTACATTCAAAGTCTGTAGATAAGCTTTCATATCATACATTGAAGATGTCTGCAGGAAAGACATGTGGAGATGATGTGGACAGCTGATCTCTCAGATGAAATGACAAAACTTGTACTGAACTGGATGACATGTACTGAAGGCTTTTGAACTTAAAAACATATTTTGCAGCTAGCAAGGTTTCTTGTTTTTCAGAGGTGATTTATACAAGCAGCAATAATTAACTCTCTTGACAGGCGTGCGCCGTTAGCGCCCAACTGGAAATCACACAGCCAAACGGCTGAGCGCCTGCCAGCACCCGGTAAAACACGTGGCAACAATGGGCGCCGTCATGTTTTTGGTAGAAAAGGAAGTCTCGCGAGAGAACATGACATTCTTCTTCCTGTTGCCATTTACTTCCGTTTGCAAAAAAAAACGCCAGTTGATGCGTGCCGTGGTTCTTGAGTTACGAATTTTTAAAGTTTTGTAGTCGAAATGCTGTTTTTCACCATGGCTAACCTTGATTTCTGCCGTTCTATAATGAGATTTAGTGATGAAGATGCTGTGATTTGTAGGATTTACGGCATAAGACTTGGTGAAAGTGCTGGGTAACGAAGTTTAGAGTGACCTAGATTTTGACTGGGATGAGGTTCCAGGTATGATGAACGATTTGGAAGAAAGTTCTGAAGAAGAAGATCCCCCCCCCCCCCGAGTAAATGGCTGATGTGACATTCTTTAAACTTATGATATAGCAACATGTTCGTAGGAATTTTAAAATTATTCTTATTTCATTATTTCTTTTCCTCTCTTTTAAATTTTTTTTTTAATTGGGTAACCATGTTCAAATTACGGAGTTACTTATCTTGCAGATGGTTTCCGTCATAACTAAGCTCAGGTAAGTGGATACTGAAGAGGGTTAAGTCGCCTTGCAGGTTATGAAGTTTCAAAATCCACTATTTCACCTGCATTTGAGACATTGCATTTGCATTGTTTCCTTGTCCTTAGAAATTTAGGTACTTGCTTTACTGTTTGTTGTATGTTGATTTTAAGTTCATAGTTCTGGGAAAAAAGCGAAAGAGAATGCACAGTCCGGATTCGAAAAGCAAAATGGTTGATGAAGGGTCAGTGCAGTAAATGTGCTGGTATGAAGAAAATGCCTGTAATAATGACAAATGAAGCAAAACATGCATGTCATTATGGCATGTTTTCTTTCTCATACATCTCAAACAGCAGGCTTCATCCTGAATCTAATCTAACTTGCCTTTCTGGCATCGGCTTCAGCCACAAGAAAGGGCATAGCATTGCATACTCTTGCTCTGTAAATGAAAATATTGAAACAATCTAAAAGAAATGTTAAAGTGAAGCTCTTATCATATTGAATGACTTTTAAAGTGAGTTTGGAAAACACATTCATAAGAAAGTTTCACAAGTGTGTTTTAAAAACACTCGATAGCTTACTCTTTTTGTAAGAGTTAGAATGTCTTTTAAAAGACAAAAGTTCTGCACATTTCATGAGTTATTTATTTATTTATTTACTTTTTTTTTTTTTACATATAAATGTCCATTTCAGCCGCTGAAAAGCAGACTGAAATTACTTAACCTGGTTTTTGGGGGCTGAAGTTTTATTTTCAATGTTTAAGACTGGAAAGTAGGTAGTGCATCCCTTCTATAGTCGGCATTTGATGATCCTTTTTTTGTGTCGGGGGATTCGGTGACTGACTTTTTCCTTGACGAGAAATTCTTGCAGTATACAACATTTCTAATTTTGGGAATTGGTTCTGATCAAGAGCTTATTTCCTATTGTGATTATTTGTAAACTGAATAAAGATTTCATACATATGGAATTGGTAATGTATAGATTTTATACAACTGTGGAATTGGTAATGTAAGAAATTTTCCTTTGCAAAAATGAAAGTGTGACAATTGGTAATGTGAGTTTTCATTTGCAAAAATGAAAGTGTAACATGTTTGATACAGTTTTGGTACATGTATTGTGCTGGCTTGTCTATTTTTAAATCTTCATTCTTCTCTGCCTGATTTGATGTGAACTCTTCTTTGATCTGAACATGTCCATTCCTTTTTTCCCCCTGCATTAAAACATTGTGTTGCCTTTCGCTATTGCCTCTTCATTTACTCATGTACATTCTATGTATAGAAAATGTATAAATACGCAACAGCATGAAATAATTTGTTTCATTGAACAGGTGAAGAGAGAGACCCGCGCACTGGTCAGTCCAAAGGCTTTGGCTTCATCAGATATTCAAATCCCGAGTCCCAGGTCAAGTGCATGTCTCAGCGTCACATGATTGACGGACGTTGGTGCGATGTTTCTTTTCCAAATTCAAAGGTAAATTAATCTTTTCTGAATTGAAAGGTTGTAGTTGGTGGCATGAAAAGTAAAAGTTCTGAAGTAGTAGGATTGGGAGTTACCATGTTTACAAAGTCCAGGGTACCATTCCTTGAAGTTTCCTGGAGAATATAGTAAGAGATCCTTACATGTATAAACGCAGTCTGCTGCTGAGAGTTGTAATGCATACAGGAGAAAAGCAGTGCGTCATGGTAAATTTTGGTCTGTTTTTGTGATGCACTGGCCTGAATTCCATGCATGGGAGTACACACATCAGAGATGTATGTTTGTCCATAAGAATTATCACTGTAGACATTCCAAATGGTTTCGCTGTGAAAACCCTGCCAGTGTTAGGTGCTCACATTCATTCATTTTAGTTAACAAAACACTTTGCTCTCATTGGAACATGAATTTGAATGAATAAGGTTTAGGGTAATCTGGAGTGTTTAATTGAATTTATTCTCAGCACCTCTTTTCGTATTTGGTTTCTGTCTCTCTCTTTGTGTATTTGTGTGTGAGCCAGAGTGCGCTGCTGTGTGTACATGATTTTTAGTATTGTTTTTTTTAGCAGTTAAAAGGTGACCCAAGAAATATTGTTTCCCCGGGAAAATTTAGAAATAAATTTTTTGGTACCAAGTCTGACCCCTTCATTTTTTAGGAAGGAATCACTGTGGAATGAACAGTTATTACAGGGTTGCCTTAATTGGGGCATGAATGGAATGAAGTGGTTGAGGTGCAGAACAGAAAGATGTGGGCAATATGCATAATGTAAACTGGAAATTTAAAACTGTGAAGCATCCAAATAGCCCAGTTGGTCCTGTTAGCAAGTGGCTTTACCTTGCTAGGTTTTGACATGGTGTATCTAGCAGAACTGAATATATTTATGAAAACTACCCATACTATAATAAAAGTGACCATACTTGCATTCAGGCAAATGTTCAAGTATTCATCAGTGAGTTGATGTACTGTAAGGGTGATGAATACTCTACAAAGAGTTGTTGGAAATGGTATTGCTTTTGAATATAGACTTAAGTAGGAATACCGTGTGTGTTGCAGGAAGGAAACAACCAGATCATGAATCGTAAAGTGTTCGTGGGACGCTGCACAGAAGACATCACTGCTGATGACCTGCGCACCTATTTTTCCAGCTTTGGGGAGGTGGTGGACGTCTTCATCCCCAAGCCCTTCCGTGCGTTTGCCTTTGTGACCTTTGCAGATGCTGAGGTGGCCCAGTCCCTTTGTGGGGGGATCACATTGTGCGGGGCACGTCGGTGCACATCAGCAACGCCTCTCCAAGAGCTTTGACAAGTCTGGGGGCCCCAAGGCGGGTGGGGCCGCTGGTCCAGGTGCGTTGATGGGGATGCAAGGCAAAGGAAATGGGGATGGCTTGCCTGGTAACCTGGGCATGAATCTGATCAATTCTGCTATGTTAGCTGCTGCTCAGGCCATGCTGTCTGGTGGGGGATGGGGCATGGGAGGTCCTAACCAGCAGGGGGGGTCCAGTGACCAGAGCAGTCAGATGAGCAATACTCAGGGTTTTGGGGGTAACATGGGAGGTCAGCAGAACAGCTCAGGCAATTCCTGGTGGGGCACTGACTCCAACACCTCTGGGGCCTACTCTGGCTGGGGTTCTCACGCAGGCCGTGGTGGGGGATGGAACTAAAGGGATACTGTACCCGTAGTTCGCTCTCTGGTGGGGGAGGGAGGGATGTGGAGTCTTTCGCATCGGCAACTGCGAGAGAGAGCAGGTGTGAGGAGGAATGGATGTCCGATGTGTGGGAAAAGACTTTTTTTTGTGTGTTCTTTTGTATTAGCAATTTTTTTTTTTTTTTTTTTTTTTTTTTTGAGTGAGTATTATGTGATGTGTGTTGTTCGTTTGTTAATATTTTAAGCCATTGTCTATCCTTATCTTTAAGTAACTGTTTGATAGTATGCAAGTAATTCATTCAAATGTCACCAAAGAACAACAGGTTAATTGGGTCTTGAGCATTTCATTAGTTCAGAGAGATGGAAATGTGGGTGTTCTTCGCTGTGGACATTTTCTGTTAGGGAAGAGATTGATACACATATTAATTTTGTCACTGCTTTCAGTAATACCTATATTAATTTTGTCACTGCTGTCAGTAATACCTTTCCTTCATAGTGGGGTATTTTTGTTGGTGCCTTCAGAGCCTACTGAGAATTAATAAAAAAAAAAAAGGGGGGGGGGGGGGGGGGGCAGGAATAGGGTGGTGGATTGGTGGTGGTCTGAGCCAAGTGCAGCTGAGAATGGTTTGGAAAGGAGAGGGAGGGCATGCATGGTGTAAGACTGCTCTGTGGAGAGGCGTGTGCTGCTGGAAAAGACTGCGGAGAGAGGCCTTCCCCTGGACGACTGCAGTGTGCATTCCGAATGCGGCGCGTGTCCATGTGCTGTACGACTGCAGTGTGATGGGGACACGATGCATTGTGGCAGGACTGAATGCAATGAGTACGTCGTGTTTGGTGTGAACGACTGCAGAAAGGACGATCAGGAGAGTGGGTTTGGGGCAATGCGTGTGATGACATCAGAGTGCATGCACAAAGTTGAGGATGCTGGTGCTTTTCGATAAGGACTTTAGTCGCGTTTATTTTCAGTTGTTTTTTTTTTGTTTGTTTGTTTGTTTGTTTTAATAATAAAGTGATTTCACA